>JAGQDJ010000148.1:0-224238 GCA_022885665.1 Triops longicaudatus | reverse complement strand
GAAGAAGAGTCCTCTATAGCAGACCAAAGAACTGCAATTACGGAGGCAAACACGGAACAGACTTATACGTTGTACAAAAGCGAGACTAGTGCTGACAGTGCTGATGATACTGTCTCTTCCGAATCACCAACGGGTGGTTCTCCTTTAACTTTGGACAACGACACAAGTGAGTTCTCAGCAAAATACCTAGCGACTTTAAAGGTCTACTACACTTCACCCAGTAGCTTTAAAACTAGTGGAAGACACAGCTCACAATCGAGCAGCAGCGAAACGCACGCATACGAAAGAGTTCATCATACCGCAAATGTCCCGAGCCATACACTGGACGCTGGTTTCAATCCGTTGTCAGACGTAGACATTGATCAAGCCCCGAGCTTTTCTGAAAATGGAACCGAAGAGCATTTATTTATAGCAGTTAGTAGTGAATCGCATTCGTATTCAACCGAACCTCAAAAGCACACCGCTGAACCTTCGAGCTACGAGGACCATACGGATGAGAATACACCAGGTACGACTGAAGAAACACCCCCGAGTCCAGTAATCCACCGCGCCAGTATATCACGTATGAAAATTACAGTGATAAAGTGCTCCTTCGTACATCCATAACTGAAATAACTCACATAAAGTTACGTAAAAATTACATTTCAGTAAAAACTTCTGTCTACCAAGCATCTCAAGTTAAGGTTTACAGAGACGCTCGACGTCACGTTTGTGACTTATTTCCTTCTTCGGTAGTACGGCTATCAAACAATACAGATCCTGTATCATAAGCTCAGTCTATCAAAATATCCTACTTCAGATCTAAATTCGCTCTAGACATAAGTAAGTATCAAAACAGACTTCAATTGGCACAAAGGCCACATGGAAGCGAAGTGCCTTTAGCTGGTAGTACTGGTGCTGTTTAATACTGGGTGCAAATCCTAAATATCTCCAATACAATTGTTTTACAATACTGTTGAAAACAATGTAACATTTGCTATTAGTGTGTAGTATCTTTTTACCACTAATTTAGGCCCTGAATAGACTATATTAAAGATACTAAACTGACAGGAGTGGTGTAAGTCTGTTTTCATTTCACTACTAAAGAAAAGAAGACTAGAAAGTTTGTTTCAGAATAACACTAACTTTACGAAAAATATATACAATAATAAATTAATAAAGGTGAATTTTACGTGGGATGTAAGTATGGTATACATGCACACTTTGTGATAACCTAGTTTTAGGACGGATAAAAGAAGAGGAAGTACTGAAGAATTCTGTCAACTGGCGGTTGTAGGTAGAACAGGGAGGACGCAGCAAGGGAAGAAACGAGGATATGGTATCTTAAAAGTTTATGTAGAATGGTTCTAATATTATATACAGTAAAAGGATATTTACTTTTTATCAATCATGTTGTTGTTGGACTGTTTTAAGTCACAACTGCGCCATCTAACATTTTTTTTACCAATCATCCGAAACATTAAATGGTCAGAAATAGTCGATAATGTGCCCGTTAGATGGCACAGTTGCGACTTAAAACAGACCAACAACATTATAGTTGAGCCATTTGTTACCCGAGTCTGTGACGTCACGATCAGAATCTTCCACCCTCTATAGAGAAATCAAAACATTGCCTTTTTCTCAGCCATGGACCTGAACGAATTGCTCTGTTTTGAGAACCAAGAGGGAGAGTTAGTTATTGAGCCAGAAATTCACGCTCAGCGCGTGAGCTTGCACGAGATATTAACAAAAATGGGCTTAAAATTTGCCATAATGCACGAGTCTGACAAGGACGATGGGTTCACTGCCGAAATTCGCGCTCAAGTTCCCAAATCTGAGGACGATAATTATAGTTCCCAGTGCGACACGTGGGTCAGTCAGTTTAGCCGTGTAACAGGCACTCAATGGCTTGTTACCCAAATGTTTCCCAACTCTGAGAGATGGTACCATTTTCGAAAAGTCTACGTGTGCCAGCAATGCGACCATATTAGGTCTCTCTTGAGCAAGAAAAAGGGCCCAAAGCAAGGAAATCCTGCCAGAAAATCCAAAAGCCCTAGGGCCACTATCGACGTTACCATTCGCAAAAACACGCCCAACACCCGCAGATGGGATACTCTCATGAGAGCTGGCTTGCAAACTAAAATTCTGGTTAGTATGTATGAAACTGATCTACTATTGATTTTAGTCCTTCGATTTGAGAATTACTAATTGACTCAAAATTCTGTAGGTCGATTTTGTGCACTCGCATCCGGTGGATTTTCCCGAAGATTTGAACTTACTGCCGGTACCGGAGGACGAGGATGAAGCGGTGACTGCAGAAGCTGAAGAGACATCACCGGTTAATAATCTATTAGAGCTAGAACGTGAATTCCGCAGGTTGCGTACCTTAACGAAAGAATGCAATGCCACGGCCGTGGCAGCCCTGGTTGACGTTCTGAAAGAGATTCAGACGCCAAAGCACTTGGAGCACTTTTCGTTTACCTCCAAAGCGGTGGCAACCATCTCCACACATCCCACTAGCGAAGATAATGCGAAGCAGAAGACGTGGTTCATCTTCAGGTTTGACTAGAAAAACATTAGAGACATTTTTTCACGATAGTTTAGATTTAATGCATTTTTCTTGTTTTCGTAGGAGCGAAAAGGATCCGAGTTAGCAGAAACTTTAGAAATGATAAAGTTGTGACACTTTTATTGAAGAAAGTGAAGACCAGATGGCCCAAGACGAGTCCTAGTTTGTTATAAAACAAGTCGTAGGGGAAAATGTGTAAATTGACCGAAGTGGAGCTCGATTTACTGCAACAAGTGTAACACTTGTACGTTTCCTTGCAGAAAGAAGTGGGCGAGACGCAGTCCTATTTGAGACTTTCGTATGCAACTAAGACCGGCTGTTGGAGTGTCCAATTTGATTCACTCAATGCGCAATTTTTCGTAATAGAGTTGAAATTTGTTAACCTCAGTGATTTATATAAGAATAAAACATTTCTTATTAAGAATTGCTGAGGCTTTCGGAATTAGAGGTAAAAAATATTTGTGCGGACTTGGACGTTACCCACACCTTACAATGCTTTTTGCATAAGATTCTGTATTTGCTATTGTTTGAATTAGCGTTCCGAGGATTAATACTGTCAACTGAGACTATTTTAACACGTTTGGATAAGTTCGAAAATCTACTGCTCTTAACCGCTACAGAAAACGCAACGCGTTTTGCTATGGCTAGATTAAGGAATTTATATATATTTTTGTCATTATGGCAAAACCAGTTTTTTGTTACGTCACGTTTTATGGCAACAGGGGTAGAAAATATTAGACTATTTAGTGTACTGGAGTTTTCACTACCAAAGGGTGACTATGCCAAATAAGAAACTTCGTTTCTTAATATAAAGTTAGTATATCAATCAATTTTCTATCGCCTAAGTCAAAACACATTCATAGACTTCTGCCTGCGGGCTATTCGGCGTTCAAAGTTACCCAGGAACTCCGAATTTCTATGTTATAGCTTATGACTTTTTAAACAGAAACACGTCGCGATAAGGAAAGACACGACTAGTGATGATAAAGCGCATTAAAACCTCGAGTCAGACATAAAAACCCACACCAAAGTTGAACAGACTAGGAAAGTAATATAAACGTACTAGACGCCTTAAGGACAAAGAAACGTATTTTACATGTATTTTATGCGTCTTGTGTATGTCAAGCGACTTCGACACATCTTGGAGATGGCTTATGTTAAATATAAGTGACGTACTTGTGCTACTCTGGCAGTGTAACTCGTTTGTTTCTCTGCGAGTCATAGGCATTTTTTCGGCACTACGTAGCAGTATGTAAAACGCCTTTGAGCAAATAATTCCCAACACAAATTACACAGAGTGAGAAGTTCAGAAAGACGTTCAAGTTGGAATGAATAAAATTCTTTAAATAAAACGTGGTTGTCTAGAATGCAACATTTTTGGCACTCTGGTGTCCGTCAACTAGTGTCAAGCCATTCAAGCCTTTCGCGGCACATCCAAGCCTTCTGGGCGGAGTCACGTGATACCACACTACAATCTACTCCAGAGCAAAATTCAAAACATTGTTTGTTTTGTTTGTTTTTTTTTTCTCAGCCATGGACACGGACGAAATGCTCAGTATTGACACTCAAGAAGTAGAACTAGTTATCGAGCCAGAAACCCATCATCCCAGCGTGAGTTTGCACGACGTATTAGGGAAAATGGGGTTCAGATACGCCATAATTGACGAGTCGGCTAAGGACAAGGGTTTCACGGCCGAAATTCGCGCTGAGGTGCCGAAAGCTGAAGATGAGAGTTACAGTGCCCAATGCGACACATGGGTCAAACGTTTCGGCCGTGTAACAGGCACGAAATGGATCGTGACCAAGACGTTTCCTAACTCTGAGCGATGGTACCATTTCCGCAAACTCTACACGTGTCAGAAAAGCGACCATAATACGTCTCGCTCGAAAAAGAAAAATGCCCCGAAAGATGCAAATAAAGGCACGGGCTGCAAGGCCGTCATCGACGTCAAAATTCGCAGAGACACACCCACCACACGCAAAAGAGATACACTCATGAAAGCTGGCTTGCAGACCAAAATTCTGGTCATTATTAACGAAATTTACTTAATATCAAACGCCTGCAACTTACGCATGAGTAATAACTAGAAACTGTGTAGGTCGACTTCGTTCACTCTCATCCGGTGGATTTTCCCGAAGATTTGCACTTAAGACCGGAATCGGGCCTGGAGATCGAGGAAGAGGCGGTGATAATGGAGGTTGAAGAGCCAGAAACGGACACAAACCGACAAGAGCTGGACAATGAACTCGACAGATTGCACTCGTTAGCCGAAGAATGTGACAGCACAGCCGTGGCTGCTCTAGTTGACGTTCTCCGAGAAATTCAGACTCCTAAGCACTTGGAGTATTTTTCGTTCACTTCCAAAGCGGTGGCGAACATCGCAACACATCCCAGTAACGGAGATAACGAGAAGCAAAAGACGTGGTTCGTCATCAGGTTGGACCACAATGCCATTAAACAAAAAAAAATAAACAAAAAAATAAACATAAGCTGATAAAGTGCAGGCTTAATAGATTTTTCGTTGTTTTCTAGGAGCGACCAAGATCCAAGCTAATAGAAACTTATGAACGGCTAAAATTGCGAAGCGTTATTGGAGAAAGTGGGATGAATTGAGCCAAAAGACCCTTGGCGAACCAGGGTTTGTTGGGATACAAGTCATAGAGCAAGAAGACCTGGAAATTGTCAGAGTGGTGTTCAATTTGTGGCAACAAAATAACATTAATATATGTTTCCTTGTATAAAGATGTGGGCGAAGCTTAATCATCCAAAAGATTTACTTATGCAAAGCGAGATTTTGAGTGACCAATGTCGTATACTCAAGTGCGTATTTGTTTTTTATATAATAGAGTTGAGTTTCTGTCCAATAATCTCAGTTCTTTATACACCATAAATAAATCACTAATTTAGTAACGACTGAAATTTTCTGGACCAGACATAAGAGATTCGGACGGAGATGCATCCTAGAAATAACTTTAATCATAATCAATTTATTTTTAAATCTCAAAAGAAAAGTTTATTTGTTATATTAATGTTGCCAGAATCATAAAAGAATTCTGGAGCGTTTCGTCATCCATAATTCGTGTGTTCGACTCCCTTCTCATCTAATTAGGTTTTTTCTCATAGCTTGCATGTATATCTTGCTTTTTTGCTTAACGAGAGTTGGATGAAAAAAAAAGTATTATAAGAGTTCCCAAGACGCTTTCGTAACTCGCGACTTTCAAAGGAATTTTGGTGAAGACTACGACAGAAACGACACCTAATGTACGCACGCTATACCAAACACTTGGAGCGACACTTTTGAATAGCCGCAATGACCACGTAAACAAATACTGTTGAGATCGTATTATACCGGAAAATGGCTACAAGGAACCTAACTGATATATTTCTTTTAATGCGAAATAATGCATTGCAAAGCCGAAATTTTTACGTAGAGCAAGTGAGTGTTTGTTTCAACTACTAACAAAGAACTTATGAACAGTTTAACAACAATGAAAACTTCGACAATCCTTACTAAAACCTTTCCGAGTTCTGATTCCTATTATGCTTCAAATGACGTTTTCCAGAACATTTCTGACTCGGCGTCTTTAATGCAACACGAAGATGGTATGGTGAGTGTGTTCGAAGCTTCCAAACTCCCGCCTGAATGGAGCGAGCACCTGGAAGAAGCCCAGTACATTTTGTCGAAAGCGGAAGTCAAAATGACCGAGCTGGCTGCTTTGCACAAGAATCACGTTTCTCGGCCTTCTTTAGACGATTCTATGCATGAAGAAAGGGAAATTGAAGCGCTGAGTCAGGAAATTAGCAAAGTAAAATATAGAAAGCTCTTTGAATCATGCAAGTCATTAATTCTCCGTTGCAGATGTTTACCAAATGCCACCGGAATATTCAAAGGATACAAGAATATGCCATAAACCCCCGCCAGCAACCGCATGACATCCTCTTAGCAAAGAATGTCGTCACATCCTTAGTCACTTCCTTGCAGAAACTCACCACCACTTTCCGACAAGACCAGTCAACTTATTTAACACGTATATTTTCCTTTTGGTTCTTCCATTTTCTAGTATTTGCCGTCTTACTTGCTACAGAAACTCATCGTGAAAGTAAAACCCACTTATCCAGCCGAAATTGCGGCAAACTTATCTTCGTAAATCGACCTTTCTTGTCCATTATTGGAAAAGTTAAAGATGCTATATTAAAAGAGAAAGTAAAGATTAGACAGGGTGTAAACTTTGTTTGTTAATGTTTAAGTGCTTAGTAAACTTAAGGCTTTATTTTACTAAGCGCTTAAAATGGAGTTTATTACGCAAATCTCTTTTGAAGTTTTATAAGGTACAAATCGCGTAAGTCAAAGACCGTGTGCTTCATATACATAATAAAAGTCATGAAACACGCTATACGAGGTAAAACCGCCTGAGCATTAGAAAATAGAGTAAAATCGCTAGCGTTTGAGAGGTAATTGACTTTAGTCATTATAGGGAGGTTTCTTATTCTTTTAATTTTTTTAATTCTTAGGATGACTGCACCTGCAGAACAAGGCAAGCCTGCCAGAGAAGCCGAGGATTAAGCAACATCTTTTATATGTTACAAAATACTGAGATTTAGTGAGGCTTGTACAAATCTCGCTAACATCAAAACCTTTTACGTGCTTAAAATTGAAGATTTTTACTTTGAATCTTGAAAACATGCTAACCTCGAAGGAATCGCTGTTTAAATCGTGTCATCTATTATCAAATGCAAATTTTTATGTGTTTGCAACCAAGACATAGAGCTTAGAACCAATGCTCTCCCCCTCCGCTCAAAAAAAGAAAACAAAACAACTTGCTTGGTATAACTTTAAGTGTTAGGTTTAATAATTAGGTTAGTCAAAATTAGGTTAGATTAAAATTGAGTTTGGGATTAAATAATTTAGGTTAGGTCTGAGAAGGGGTAAGGTCTTAGGAGGTTAAGTTACGATTGGGTTAAGTTAGTGAGAATAAGCGTGACTCCCTTTGCAATAAGCATTGAAATGCCAATTCTGTTCAGTAGCGTCGCTTAATAATGTCTTTCCTCTGTATTTATCGCGCCCCATTTCGGTGTGGTAGCAGCAGAGTATGTCAAATCTCTTCCCTAAACGCGTCGTTTTGTTACGTGAATTCTATCTTCTTTCTTAACGCGCTCAGTTGGTCTTCCTTACGCAGTCATGACATTGCATTTTCGTTTATTCTCCAAGTTCTACCAATCACAAAAACACACCTTTCATTTTTTCGTAATTCAGTTTATTTTTTTAAATATTTTTTTTTCAGATCTCCAGCAGCGAGAAGAGCGATCGAAACAGTTTGTGGTCGGAGGCAGCCAACCCAGATCGGTTAATTTCTTCGAAGATGATTGGACCCCGGAGAACGAGGCCGCTTTGACCAATTTTCCTGCCCGAGTCACTAGTCAGCAGCAATTACTCTTGCTCGAAGAAAGCAGCGCCCTTGTAGAGCATCGCGAACGCGAAATTCAGCAAATTGTGAAATCCCTCAACGATCTCAATACCATTTTCAAGGACCTGGCTCACATGGTTGCAGAACAGGTACTATTTCTTGTTTTTCACGTTCTTACGACAAGTACCAGCTGTGAAAACACAGAAAAACAGTAGAGATAAATAAATCCATTATTAAAAAAAAATATCACACAACAGAAAATTGTAAGTCAGATTCAAAGATTCAAAAATTAAATGTAATTTATCATTTATTTTTTAAATAAAATTTGTCAATAAACTAACCTGAAATCATTGATGTGAACTTCTTAAATATTTATTACAAAAATTTAAGACATTGCAAAATAATTTATTCACAGGGGACGGTCTTGGACCGAATCGATTATAACATCGAGCACGCGGGAATGAAGATCGAAGCCGGATTGGTGCAATTGGAAAAGGCGGAGCGTTACCAGAAAATGGACTGCAAAATGCGCGCCATTTTAGTCTTAGCGGCTGCCACAACTGTGTTGCTCGTCTTGTTAATTCTCACGAAATCATAACTTTAATTTAAAACTCAGCTAATTCCAGTGTGGACATGGGTAAAACACGAAAAAAAGCTTTATATGCCATGTAGGAACATATGTCCTGGTTATTCGCTTATTGTTTACGTTTTAAAGTCAGTAAATGTGTATATAACATTGTATTCATTCCAAAAGGATTTTCGCCTTTTCGTTTTAGCTAATCCTTGTAAAGTTGGGATTGGCATGTATTCGGGGAGTAAATATGTGTTAATATAATTTGCACCTTGGCGTGGAGAACAACAACATTAACAAATGCCCATGTGAGTAATGAAAGTCTGAAGAGAAGTATTCTTTTGGATTGGTCACCAGAAATTACCCACAACTCTTCGTCTTTCTTCTTGAGAGAGAAAAGTAGCATCCAACGGATGTTCCAGTGTTCCGGATCTTTACTTAATCGAATATCTGATCATCTGCCAAACTTTTAATAACTTTTCCAATTACTGCAATAATTTTTTGCGGATAAAAAACGAATTCAACAAGATCCTAGAACTGATCATGCGTGGAAAATAGTACACGTCGAAAATATTTTTCGACACAACAAAATACTTCAGCGTTTCTGTAAGGGTTAGTCGAAATATTCGATAACACATTGACACCTCTACGGCTCATCAAACAATGATTGAAGCTGGAAAAAGCTTTTAGGTAGGCAAACTTTGGATTACAGTCTTCAACAAAGTCACTAGTTTCATCCAGCGAAGCCACGGAAAATACCAAATCCGCCATTAGACGTAACTAATCGTAAGCTTACCTCTTCGATCAACAAAGAAAAACCGACGAGGAACGTCGACAGAGCATTATGGCACCGTTTTTTACCGCTAGAGTAGCAATTACGTAAAGACTGCTGGATTGGGTGTTTTTCTGACTACGACTAATCCGATAACTTGATCTGATTTGATTGCGAACGCAAACAAGAAACCGTCATCAATTCACCAGATTGGTTTCTAAATAACGGTCCGGAACACTGGTATAACAATGAGAAACTGGGAGTGGACACCTACTTTAATTAAATAGATATAATAATTACGACGACCAAACGTTGGTCAAGTTTTAAAAAAGCCCCGCAAAGTAGTTCTATTTTGGCTCAAAAAGTGCTCGTTCCCTATGTTTCCTACTCCCAGGCAAAATTTCTTTCCGGAAACGGAAAAGACTTTCTAAAGGCAACTATTCCTTCTCTTTTCGAAAAGAAAACCGATACATTTTTTTTTTCGTCAAAACCCTTTCGAATATCACAGCTAAGATGAGCAGCCCTTCGAGTGTGGAGTGCGTTCAGCTAGGAGCTTGCGGCGCAAATGGCCCGTGATGGCCAAAGCACTGCCTTGCGCAAAGCGTACAAAGTTGTCCGCCACCAGAGGGCCCATTGCATAAAGCCCAGGCAGCTTGGTTGACTCCATGCTGTACACATCCACGTCCACCGGGTTGGTCCGGCACGAGACACTTTGGCCGGCTTTGATCCCCAAGTCGGCTCCGTTGTTTGGCAAGAAGCTCAAATCCGGCCGGGAGCCGATCAAGACAATGACATAAGAGACGGTTATTACCCCGCAACAGTCGGGTCCTTGCAGAAACACACGTCGGTCGTCCAAGATTTTGACCACGGTGTGTTGCTCCAAGGGTTTGTAGTTAGAGTATGTTTTGCCCCGGTCAACCATCATTTGGTACACTTTGTGGTACTCCGGGTACATATTAGCTGGAAGTTGACGGAAAATAAGACTAGGATCTGTGCACGCCTTACGAAAGACGTGCGTGACGGGGATATTGCGGAAGTGCGCGGCAATAATGGCGTCTGCGGCGCTTAAACCGGCACCGACCACCAAAATTGGGTCGGAAGCTTCGTTTAGGGCGCCGGAACTGATCAAAGCTTCTAACGATTTCAGAGATTTGACCACGAAGGGTAAATCTTCCCCGGGGACGTTTAGTCTATTAGGGAGATCGTAGCCACCAGTAGCTATAACTACATTACGGGTGATGTAACTGAAGTCGTGGCACAGTGGCGCCCCACTAGTGGCATCTGGTGTCCAACGCACGCCGTCCACTTGCCATCGATCGGAGCCTGGTAAGGGTTTCGCGGAAGTAACCACGGCAAAGGATTCGAAATACGGCGTCAGGCCTTGGAGCTCGACGTAGTCGTGATAATAGCGAGCCACTGAAGACACCGGCGCGCGTTTCTCACGTTTGCCAGTAGGACCCCTTGGAGGTCGTCGGGTCGCTTCCCACTCTTGGAATTTTAAGGCAGGTAATTCCATCCAGCTGCCCATGCTGATTGTGAGGATGTTGCCGTCCATCGCCTAAATCATGAAATAAAAGGGAATATAGTAAGTTACAAGTGATGCCGCCTAGTGCAAGAAAGAGAAGTAAGGCTTAGCAACTTAATTTGAGCATATTTTCGTGACGACAACGGATTTGCCGTTCAACGGACAAAATGAGCTGGAACCTGTGTTTCTGCACTGTCTTTGGCTGGTTTCTCCATTGCGCGGCATATCAGTTGTCATCGTGAAAGTACGCTCCTTATCGGACCAAATAAATAACTTCGAAACTAAACTAGCCTTGCTATACTAGCCTAACTTCACTATCATAACCTTGAGTACCGTAAGCGAAAATAGCCTCATTGGCGTAACCTAACTTGATTAGAGTAGCATTTCATAACCGAACGCCTCAGCTCACTTAATTCGGTTAGTAAAGCCAAATCTGGTACTGTTTAATATATACAATGTATAAACTACACTCTAGCATAAATGACTTGCATAGCATTAACCTAACTTAATATGATTAAGTTTTTCTAACTTAGCACAACCTAACCTGGACTTGCTTTAACATCTTGCCGTAGCACAACCTAATTAGCCTTATGACCTTAACCATGACCAACTCAACAAACATAACTTAAGTTAGTTAGCCTAACATAAATTCACCACTCAACAAACCTTAACCAAATCAGCCTAACAAAGCACTAGCACTGTTTAGCGTATCATAACCTAACGTATCATAACATTACTAACCTGAAATAACATAACTTAATCAGTACAACCTAGCGTAATACAACTAGCACGAATATAACCACAAGAAGCACAACATAAAATTAATTATCAAACTAACATAACCTTCATTCGCTACCTAACTAACTATTGTACCCTCACTAAACTGCCATTTATTGCCTTGTCTTAACAAATTAACCTAGCATAAGCTAACTTGACTAAACTATCCAAACACAACACAACCTAACACGAAGTCTCTCACTAACTTAGCATAACCTTATTTAAATTTGTCTAACCTAAGTTAAATCTAACTTAACTTAAAAAAAATAATTTAAAGGGCAATGGACACCAAAAAAATTTGTCTTATAAAAAAGAGCAAAAAATCTAGTTTCCAGAAGTTTCCAATATGTTTTTCTTTTTATCACGCGCGAAATAACAACGAAGATATTCTGGAAAAAAGATGTTAAGCGCAGTCACGTAATGCTATGAAGTAACCGGAAGATAGAACGGCACGTGCAGACACGAAAATTGTGGTTTTTATTAGTCCAACGAGGTCACGTGATACATTGATGTGGCGTATTGTATCCCCCTGAGTCACGTTTGTGCGGCGAGAAAATTCGCAAGGCAATAACTCTGGAACTGCTCGTCAGAAAACAGTGAAACAAAATTCTGCTCTTCGAATAACGTATACAATAAGAATACACCAAAAGCTAAATTAGTGTTTTTGATGTCCATTGCCTTTTAACCTAACCTAACTTGCTTAACGTGACACTACTTCCATAACTAGCACAACTTAATTCAACCAAACGTAATATGGCTAACGAAACCTAACTTTATTAACCTCACCTAGCTTACCTTTACTTACCTGGCCTGACATTACCTTACTTCGAAGGTATAAGGTAACGTAACGTTACCTAAATTAGCCTAACCCGTAACGTTACCTAATTAGTCTAACCTAACTTAGCTTCGTAAGCCTTCTTAAGCCTCATCTAACTAGCCTAACCTCGAGAAACGCAATTTAACTTATCCTAACAAACATAACTTAACTAGGGATGTGTTTCCATTACCATCTAAATCCGTGTTAAAAGGCAAAAGTAACACGGATCAGTTAAAACAACTGTTTCCACTAGGCAAAGTTGTGCTACAAGTCGTGCTAGTCGTCGTGCCAGCTAACTCCACTTTGATTCTGTGGCAGACCTCTCAGTTTGGTGTTCGACGCGTTTGTCGTGGGGGTGGGGCAAGGCGTGATGTCAACAAAGCAAACATTTATGATAACTTACTTTCTAATTATCCGTATACGTGTCATTAATAGACGTGTATTTCAATATGTGTTTCTAGGCGAAGAAGTTTCCGCCTCCGAAGTGATCTTTAACATGATTACTGCGTTAAAAACTTTCTTTCTATTCCGTGAATTTCTTTATGCGTCTTTAGCTCTCCTTTTGAATTACGTGACATTTTGCACTAAGTCAACATGCCTTTTCGCATGGGTTAAGTCTATTTTGATGTGTGTGTTCCTTGTTCCGTTAATTCGTATCTGTGAAATACGATGATGTAACAAAAAGTGTTTGTCTATCGTTCCTCTAGATTACTTATTTCACCCTTTGTGTTACATTCTGTTGTGAGCACTCTTCTAACTTCTTTCATAATTTAAGTAATAAGTTATTTGAGAAAATGTAGGAAACAAAAGAGAAGTAATTTGAATGAGCCAAAAATGCCATGAAAAATAATTTGAAATGAGTTTATTATTCGTTTGTGACCAACGGAAGGCTTGATTTCAGCTTACATTTATTTATTTATAGCAGAATAACATTCATTTAGTATTTTCTTTAGCTAAAAAGGGCAGTTGTTTACAAGTATTCTTCACTCATGTGAATTTACGTACTACTTACTGTGACATGTACTATTTACTGTACACGAGACGTCATTAACATTGTGTCTTGATGAAAATCGTTGACTCACTCAGGTCATTGGTTATGGCCTTTTTTGGGTCATATAGCTCCCTGTAGCTGACCATCTACACCTTTTTCTTTCCTTTGCCTTGCACAGACTGAACTATTTTATTCAATTAAGCTTAATCTAACCTAACACAGTAGAATTTGTTTAGCTAACGTAAAAAAAATATTCGGCTAGGTTAAGTAAGTTTAGTTTAAGGTTAAGTTACGTAACATTCAACTGAAAAATCCCCGTTAAACGGTTGGAAACCAAAATATATATACATACATATAGACTTGGAAGAGAATAGTCCCCAAAAAATTCTTCACCGCATTTAAAATGTGCAAACTGGCTAACTCAAACAAATGCAAAACACACACATACTTGCCATGCACCTCCAGGCAAACCCTTTCCCAACACCACGTGGTCGATTTGCTGGTCTGGATTGAGCCGCCAACTAAGGAAGGAAGGCATTTCTACGCCCAAGTCTGCTTGGGGATGCGTGAGGGTATCAAAGAGCAACGAAACAGGATTCCCTGACCGGCCTTCCAATCCCTGGACAAAAAATATTTGTGTTACGGGTTGTGAAACGCATATAGAATTCCTGGAAATCTTGATTATTTTTCAGAACGTTGAATGCATACAAATTTTATTTAAAAATAACATTATAACTAAAAAGCTAAACTCGTTTATTACAAATTATAAACGTAGTAAAAATGTAATGTAAAAATAACGCATTTTTTACTTATTTATTACTTCTGAAAGGAACTGAAGATCTTGAGTAATGATACTTTCATCGTCATTTTTCATAAGCCTCATGTGCAGGAAGTCGGTAGGATGTTGGGTTCCCAGTTCTTTCGCATTGTAATACGGCCAGTTTCCGGACAACATGAAGGATAACGCAATGGCTGAAGGTCCATTACCTGTTAATTAATCATTTGTTTTTCTTATTACAAGGTTATAACGTAACAAAAAGAGTCTAAATAATTTTCAAGAGCATGAACTTGCATTTTTGCATTCCGTTTTCTTTTTTTGTTACCTATAATGACTACATCCTTGTAGACAGGTTCCGGACTTGGCTTCCCGCCAACCGTGTCCGGCGCTGTTATCACACCGGTCTCCCTAGTGTCGCTCCCGCGAGTAGGCGTGACTGGCGTGGCCAAGCGGGCTCGGCTACTATTCCGAGCGCCGGCTATACCCGAGTGCAAGAGAGCCTGCAGTCCTAGTTGGCAGCTGGGCAGCGCTGCTTGTAGACTGGTAATACTTAAGTTGCCGCAACAGTTGTTGCTACGGCGGTTACCGGTTGGTTTCGAATGCTGACGTACCCCCATATCGATCTGCGGAAGGAATAATACATTTAGTGCTACACTTT
The DNA here is from genome assembly GCA_022885665.1 of Triops longicaudatus. Classification (NCBI taxonomy): domain Eukaryota; kingdom Metazoa; phylum Arthropoda; class Branchiopoda; order Notostraca; family Triopsidae; genus Triops; species Triops longicaudatus. The sequence continues at coordinate 209,395 of JAGQDJ010000148.1, read as the reverse complement.
TTTCTTATTTTTATCTTGTCTTCCTCTTAGACGTTTCTTGTCATTTATTGATTGAAAAGGTGAGTCAATAGACCTTGGAAACTTAAATGTAAACGCCATGCCAACAATGTGTCGCTAGGAAATAAACCACTTAAAGAAAGGACCAGAAGTAGGAAAACCATAGACCCACGCTCTGTACACGTGACTTTTGAAAAAGAGATCCACTGAAAAACTAGAGAAAGGCTGGGGGGCTTTAAAAGACGTAAGAAATTAGCCCCACCCCCATTTTACAATTAGAAACGTTTTGTGTCTACTCAAGGCTAGTTTTTCATTGTTGGAGTCTGTTATGTAAAATGAACTGGAAAACAATGCCTGCAAATTGTTTCACATTTACAACACTACTCACCAATAAGGAAACTGAGTTAAGCGTAATATGAGCACAACGTTAAACCACCAGAGTAATGTTTCACGAGAAAGCGTGAAAAGTTAACTCGCCTTGGTCTGTGATTCGCGGCGTAGCGAAATCGACTGCTGGGTCCACTAGGGGCGCCGAGCTTAGAAACCGTATTCGAACGCAAGCGAGATAACACTAAAAGCCATGCCTTCCAAGCAGGACTCGGTGCCCAGGAGTGGCCTTCGCCTTCACAAGAATAAGTGTGGGTATAGACGTCAACAGGCAACTAGACCGGGCATGCTCCCTTCCCAACATTCATTCACGTTCATTGGAAAATGACAACGTAGCTTGGCTACAAGCCGTGGGACCTCGTGTAGACTGGCAATTGTGGCATTGTGGCAAATGTCGCATGGGTCGGAGCCGGAAAATGTCTTTTTGGGTCAGTACTAATTATATTAAGAGGGTTTAGTAAGGTCGGTAGCAGAATTTCCGCATAAGCCGCTGGCAAGCCAGTCCTTCCCTGCATGGGACGTTTCTAGAAAGACTCGTGCTCGCCCTCGTCTGACAAGCCAATCCTGGCGCGCGGTCGGTGGACACACCTTCACTTCGCAGCAGTATAGGAAAGCTTCGAGATAGCAAGCAGGCCGGAGCGGACCCAGCTTTGCTGGGGAAGCTAGCTCAATGAAAATTCGCTGTACCGTATGCGTTTTCACTGTACAACCGACGGAAGGGTTGCTTTAGCGCGGGCTAAGAAACGTTCGATTTAGGAGAGGGAAGCAAGATTGCATAGTACGCGTGCAGACTCACGATGACGGCGCAAAATTTTCTAGTAGGGATTGGCAAGTATTGAACGTTTCCGTTGCCACGGACAGAAATGACAATTAGAGGGCCAACTAAAGTTTGCCACGCCAAAGAAGATTACCGAAAGTTAGTGGAAGAGCAACACGATGGCGCTTGACAAGAACCAACGTACGATTCGTATGGAAAGCCGTTTCATGGTTGCATCACGGTTACAGATGTTATGCGTTATTGCGTTGTTTTATTTATGGTTGTTGGACTTGGAACTGATAAAAAGTTAATTTTTTACTGTTATCAAGGAAATCAGGAGGAGTGCGTTAATAGAGTGGCGTAGCTGCCAAGGGCGATTGATAAACACTTCATTTCCTACAAATAAAAAAAGAAATAAAAATACCTCGTTGACTTCGGATTGTTGACGTTTCTTCAAGTTCGCGTGCCCTAAGGTAATGTATTCTCATTTCTGGGCTTGATTGAACACTTGACGATGACTCAGCATATATACATTCAACGTTAAGACATGTTTACGTAACGTGGAAACGTGACAAACCGCGGGTAACTTTCTCTTAAATATAAAGTTACTTTGAGTTAGGATAGGTTCTAGGATTCACCCTGTTACAGTCAAGTCATTCCACATTAGGGTAAGTCAGAGAAAGTTTTATACCTGGGTGAAAAATAAAATCATGGTCAGATTCCCTTAAGAATATTTCCGAAATAATTTTGAAATATGTATTCATCAAAGAAATCAGTGTAAAATACTGTAGCATTTTTTAATTTACTGTTGGATTTTACACCAAAATAAGAATAAAGCGAAATAAAAACTTACTGATTAAAAGAAATGTTCGCCGCCTTATGCTACAGGTTACCTAACCAAGTTACAGGAAAACTGAATGGTAAACAGTTCAGGTTCACAAAATCTACTCAAAGTCTCAAGATTACTTTTTGTCAGAAAAGCTACATATTCTAATGTGTAGTGCGCATTATAGGTAGCCTATGTTTTACACAATGTTCTTAGTAAATTGGTACCAAGCAAATTAAATAGTAACGTTCTTAGAATATACGTGCTAATAGAAAAATAGGTTTTCGTGTGCATTAAAACGACTTTCAACTATTGTATTGCATAAGTCAGAATCCGAATTGGTCTATTAGTTTTGGCTTAATCACCTGGAAGCTTCTATATTTTATAGGTGGTAACTCCAAAGCTGAATGTCGAATTTGATTTCTGTTTTGCCAAAAAGTTACTTAAACTTGTCTGTAATGAGCCTTCTGGTAAATTTCAGATTATTTTAAAATTTGTTTAAAGATAAACAGTTTGTGTTGTTTGTGTAGTTGTTGTTACTTTTGCCAGTATCTTGTGGCCTAATTATATTCTCATACTAGTCTATATTTGCAAAACTATTTGAGAGCGCCAGTTACGTACGTGCGAAGTTTGCGATGACTTTTAAGTTATTTTCACCCGTATTAACTATAAGAGTTACTGAGTTTTTATATACGAGCGATTTTCTCTCCATCGCCCTCCAAACAGCATTTTGTCAGTAACACAAAATATTTTAGCTCATCTGTTTTTACCTGTATTTTTTGACATACTTCATCAAAACAGCGTATTTCGTATTCTGTAGCCAGTGAGATATTAAGCAACACATTTGTTCAATAAACCAAGATTACATTATTTATTAGTCCGCTGTATCGCAAACTTTTCCTGCAGTTTAAAAGAGTCAGGTCATCTACAGTTATAATTTTAAATGGATTTTATGTTAAGAGCGCCAAATATAGCCCACATGAAACCTTGCATTTCATAAAAAAAATATTTAATGCCTCTACTACCCAAATGCCGCTAAATCCTTTGTTCGACATCGTACTACCGTAATCCACAAGCCATTTAGATTTTTTTTTTTAAATTAGAGTGTCCAAAATTTGCTAAGTTACGGCAATATCTCAATAACATCTGCTCAGAAAATGGCTCTAAATTCGACCTACACTGATAATCATGGAAATAAAAACGACACTGCTTTCGGCTTATGAAATATTTTGTAATAAAACTATCGTTTTATTATTTCTTAACTCCATCCTATGTAAACTAACCTAACGTAGTTAAAACTAACTAAATACTAATCTAACTTAATTTAATTTAACAAAATTCAATACATTTATCACCGAAGCGCATATAAAAACCATAGGAAAGTTAAAGGAAAAGTTAGGTCAGTTATGTTAGGTTAAATTGGGTTAGGTTTGTTGAGTCAGGTTAGGTTAGGCCGAGATTGTGCTCAGGAATGTTTGTTTGTATTTTTAGTGAAGGTTTTACCCAGTGCGTCTGAATCAAGCAGATCAAGAGGGGCGTAACAGAACAGTACCTACCATTTCACTTTTTTGTTGAACTCGTATAACATCACTCAAATTTACGTGTGGTAAACGCCTAGCTTATCTACAGTTTATAGTTTGGCCAAATTTGTGATCAGGATCATTTTACTTTCCTTTAGTCTGAAATGGCATTCAGTAACTGCAAAAGCTTTCCGAACATCCGACTAACAACTCTATTTTTCGAAAGAACAAAAAATACTAAAAAAAGGATAGTAAAGCCTTGAACAGCCTCACATTTCTGACAACCAACCTAGTGCTTGAGTTAAAAAGTAAAATAGTGGTTTATAGAGCTAGATTATCAATGCTTCATTGAGGGTTAAAACATTCGTTCAATAAAACATATTAGTGCGAACCGATACTCGTAAGCTTCATGTTCAATTCTAAACCACTCCAGAACGTCTTTTATCTGTAGATCACGGTAGTGCTCTATGTAATGCATTCAAGCCAAAAAAATCTAGCTCACTTTTCTCGAAAACGACAGAAGTTACTGGAACTTGTGCTGAAAAATGCAAAAAAAAAATCAAGATGGAAAATTCCTATTTTTCGTAGTCATCGGTTCCATAGAGCGCAAATACATATAATTGTTTGAAAAAAAAATCTCCCATTCCATTCGCATTCTTTCATAGATCTATGTTTTCGAGGTCAGGTCAGGAAAGGAAGGGTGAACCTTGCTAGAGCTAGATGAACCTTGCCATCTGGAGAACACTTTTCGGTTGCGGGTTCGAGGCAACGGTTTCTGGGTAATAAACTACACAAGGGAACGAAAACTTATTCCCCTATGTAGGCAATTATTTCTATGCGGCATATGGTTGCAAAAGTAGAGCTTTGTTCTTGAAATTCGGTTGACACTGTAGAACGTATCTTTGCCATAAGTGTTCTGTGATCTCTTCAGTTCGCAATACATTGCAATGCGAGTTTGCAGTAGTCGAACTGTACCCAGTTTGCTCTATAGGGACCAAATGCTTTAGGCACTGTACCTTTTTGCTGTGAGACAGCTTTTGAGGAAGGAGGTTGGAGTTGGGTGAATTTTCAAAGACAAACCATTTCGCACTACATTGAAAGTTATGGATCCATTTTTTTTCACGGTGCCTTTATTTTATATCTATGTGTTTTGGCCTATGCCGTACACATGCCGAAATCCGTCCCTGTGCGTAGCTGTCTAAACTGATGGAAAACATTTACGACACGTTGTAACTTTAGAAGCCTCTAATAAGCTATGAAATGTGAAACGAAATAAAAGCGAGAGTTCGATTCCTAAGCAGTCCTAGACAGATTCGTCGTTCAGCGAGTGAGTTCGCAGAAAGGATTTTTTTTTTTAAATTGTATTTCACCCTGACAGCAGTGATATTTTTACTTCGGTATGTATCGCGATGCGGAGTATAAATATAGTATAAAATAGATATTTTGCCCTGCCGTGCTCCGCGGACAGCAAAATGGTGACTTATGCGAACGCAACTAGCACACAGCTTCTTTCTCACTGTGATGGCACTGTATTGTACACTCATGTTTCCAGCGCCGCATTATCTCGCTGTGTTATTTTTCAAGACGACGTCAGTAATTGTAAAAATATCAGAGCAATGAATCAATTATTGGCGCGAACATTTGACAACTGGAAGGAGGCGCCAATAATGCACTAATTGTTCTGATATACGCCAAATGAGTCTTCAGTATGGGTCAGATAAACTTATATCCTTTATTTTAAAGTTTGAATGCATTACCCTTTTTTAATTTCTTAAGAAATTTGTTAGTTTATTCAAATGTTATTTTCAGCTCCTAACGTTCATTTCCAAGTTTTTACTTAATTTTATTATTTATTTTTTAGTTGCTTTTTAGGTTCATAAAGGGGTGAGTCTTTTTTTTTTTTCCTTTTTATTTATTTATTTTTGCTAACATAGGTGCTTATATTAACCTTTCCCATCTGTAAAACAATGGTGCGGTTTCTAGAGCCCGCCGCTCTGGTCCTACTTTTATTAATACAGTAGCTATATCTAATATGTCATGATGACACAAATTGGCAGTCAGAGTAGAATAACTGTTCAGAAAAGGGCCAGTAAGCCAAGAAGCCCTTGTGAGACACGAGAAAAGGTTAACCAAAGCTGTACTCTTCCTAGAAAAGAAAGCGTAAGTAAATTAGGTCAACAATAGGAGTACAAGAGAAACATGTTTATCTTGATAAGAAGTACACTTCAATAGATGCTCACAGGCTTCCTTAAAAGATAAATGAATCTTATCAAATTCCTGTCGGCTTACAGGGATCTGTGTAAATAGAAAAAGATCAAGTGCGACTCTCCTTATGCAATTAGCATGCAAGCATACGAAACAACGTATACAGAAACGGAGCCAAAGAATATCAACGAACTGCAAAACACAACTAAGGTAATACCTCCTTTCCGCTATTGCGGATTTCGGCAAATTAACTCTTCTGAGGCTGAAGTAATACCAGATGACCCAACAGATGTCACTGCAGTGATAAATTATACACGTTAAAAGAGTCGTTGAGTCGTGAAACGAGACACGTCGAAGATGGTACTTCACTACCGAAATTCTGATTTTTTTCAAAATATTTACAAAGTCAATCAAGGCAGTTTGCACCAAAAAGTGAACTTGTATTATTTTAGCTCTCTATTGGCAAGAACATTAGGATAATAATAATTCAAATCAACTATTTTTCTTGGTTTTCTGAACCGAAGAAAATGCAACGAAGACCGCGAAATCCAGATAGTTTTCTTACTCAGTAACCTATATTACAGTACATTTAAAGCTTATCTCTCTAAAAAGTGCTAACTAATTTTATTGCCATTAAGTCTAACTTCATTTTTTCCCTTAGCTTAATACACCAAGAAGAAATATTATGCTTGATAAAATAAGTCACAGTGATTTTCCGTCGAAGTGGTTCGCGGGCCGAATCCGGCCTCGAGGACGCAGTTTGAACAGCCCTGACTTACGCGATTCCCAAAGTAACACTGCCAATAGCCAATGGACTGTATTTTCATTTGTCGATCAAATGCATTTTGTATAAATTTTCCAATTCGGGGTTCTCGAACTGCGGAACAAAGTTAACCCTAACAATTTCGTCGATCCCTTCTTCTAAAGACGGCTCTTGATATTTGGACCTGTGGAAAATACGATATTAATTGTACAACAACTAGTATGCAAAAATAAAAAAGTTATACAAAAAGAAATAGAAGTTTAAACAAATAAAATAGTAAAAAACTGGAACAAACGTAAAATAAAAGCGAAAAAAAAATGTTGCACTTTTGCATTTTGTGATACGAACTTAAACCTGACTTGACCTGGGCCAGCTAAACCTAGTACATCTCTTTCCTCCACACGAACATGCATCCCGAACTCCATTGGTTTCCCCTAAAGTGCATATTCTATATGCTTTCACATCTTGGAAAGGCAATTGGCGTAACTTTCTAAGCTAGGCAACTGTTCATTCACATTTGAGCGGTGGTCGCGTGTAATGTTGCTCTATTTTATTATTAAGTGTGTTGAATATCTGTTTTATTCTTCTTTAGATTCTTTGCAAATAGATAAAAACTGGATAAAGTTATTTGACCTGCGTACTACCAATATCCGAAAAACATTCAAGACTATTTTTTCCCACTTGAGCTTAGGAAACAGACATTTCTACAGAAGCTCAGTTTTTCTTACAGAAGAATAAGTTCCTAGTGTCCGAAACGAAAATTCTGCCAAATGCCGAAGTCGCCAGCGTGCAAAGTGCTACAAAAGTGCTACAAATTAATTTAAAATCGTTGTGTCACCGGAAGTCTGTGTTCTGTTCAATCTTTTGCTTTCTCGTTTATTATGTGTTCTTCCGTGTCCTTTCTTACTCTACATGTCGATATTTCAAATATTATTTGATAAACACTTAATCACTTAAGCAAACGAGCACGCTCGCGACTAGGACGCCATCTAATGATTTTTTTATTTATTCTTATTTTTCGTGCACCGAAAAAAGGTAACCTACTAGTTATGTGAGTTGTCCTATCTATCCAGTGTTTGTTGGCTGTGTTCAGCTTTAGGGTTCCAAGGTGGAACACAAGATCACTTGCCTAACCAGCAAAACTTAACTTATCGCAGACTATCATAACCTAACTATAACTGAGAAAACCTAGCATAATTAAATTATTTTTCTCCCTTTTCTTAAACCTATTATATGATAGAGTTCTTGTACGCCTATTTCATAAAATATCCATGAAAAGACCATGGACATTGGAAAAGTTAGGTTAATGAAATTTAGTTTAAAATACACCCACTGTTTTTCAGTGGTACTTTTTTATTTAAAAAGGAAGAGTAGTCATTTTTTAAGAAAGTATATTTTTATTAGGAAAAATACTACTTTTCAAATCAACGGGAAAAAAAAGGTGCTCACGAGAGCGCTCTTTACCAAAAATTGCGACCGAAAGCGCAAATTTGAAACGGGCGATGTTTTGCTCTGCACTTGACAATGACGTGCCATTACGCTCAGATGTAAATAAAGAGTAGCCTAGCTTAGAAAGTTTCGCCGGTGGCGCCTCCAAGCGGTGAAAGCACATGGAATGTGCCCTATAGTCTACCTTCCAGATTGTTAGCTGGGCAAGTCCTTTAAAGACATGCCAAACCGCATGTGTCACTTTAACTTGGGAGGCGTCTTTAAGTTGTGTAGGGTTTGGGGGTGGAGGCGATGGGAGTGAAATGAGAGAATGTCGCATGCGGCAGAAGAATTGCCACGGTTGAGCTAGGTGCAAAAGTGGAATAACACGGGTAGTAAAGAACAAATGTTAAGACGTGTCAGTAAGTTTGCCACGCTTTATCATTATATTTTTAACTAGACAAGCCTTTATTTTTTTCCCTTTTTATTATTACCATTTTCGTACAAGTTACGCGTGTCTATTACCGTATTTTTAAATTTATTCCATACTTTACTTTTTCATTTTCCTCTTGTAGTGCCGCAGCATAATTTTTGTAAATTTACTTCCACAGTCGTGGAGGGCTTTGCTGTGCCCAGAGAATTCTTTACCAGAAATTTGTTTTGTTAATCGTCACGTTTGCTAATATTTAGAACACCAACACACTCAGCTGATCGTGCTCGACTGCGTTAGTAAGTTATGAATTTGAAACTGATCTTTTTAAAGTGCTCAGTCAGTATTTTTACCACTACCTTTTACTCTTAATTTTTATCGTAATCTTAAATAAGGAACGTTTGCAAATTAATACATACATTAAAATTAATTTTTCTAAAATAATTTTATACGACAAAATCGTAACACGAATAGCCATTTTGGAGTTACGATCTGCAAGGTTCCTATGTTATTCGGCATAAACGCTTTAGCCTTTCCCGTACCCAAGGGGGTTAGAGGGTTTAAAACCCTCTTCTCCGAAATGTTTTACCCTTCAGACAAATCATTTTTTCTGGATAATATTGTACGAGATTTAATAGTTTTTTTTATTTAATAGTATTTTTTTTTAATATACATAACTAAGTATGTTCGTACTCAGGGCAGTAGCCAGGACTTTTGTTCGGGTTGGGGGTTTAATATGCAATTTTATTAGACCTTTGGTTTTCGCCTATGTTCACCATAAGAAAATGAAAAAATCGGGTTACCCGCTAACCTCCTGGATACGGGCCAATTCGTGCTGGTTTTACAGAAAAAAACAATAATTACAAGTGCGTTGTTACGCATTTTTTTTAAGTCAAAGTCGGCCAAGTTGAAGCCAAAATGCATTTCCTAGGATATAGTTCAAATTTTAATAGTTTAACCCCCCCTCCCCACGTACACACCCTCTGATCCTTTTATCGCAAACGAAGATAAGTGAACGTACGAAAACCTAACTCAGGCGCACATTTGCAGACTATTAGGAAAGTTACTGAAAAATCTGAGTAAGTTACATGAGGTTAATTAGAACAGAATCGAGAATAGAACCAGGAAAGTTTATCGATAACTTCGAAGTAGATTTTACCCCCTTACAACGCCTGTGAGAATATAAGTAGGGGGTGGGGGGGGGGAGGGCGAAGCGAAAAGCATCGCAAGACTTTTCCCTGAAATGCTCCAGTGAAATATATGTATTGTACTGACATGATTTTTTCATAAACTGTAAGTTTAGTTTTCAGCCTTGTTTAATGAAAACTTTTTAACATTTCATTATTTCTTCGAAGAGGTCACGTCCGATCCAAAAAATCCTTCCTCGTTTCGCCTTCCAGTAAAGAAAACCAAGATTTATAACTTGCTGAACTCCACAATAGTTCTCTTAATAATTCATTTTAAGATTCACAAACTAAATTTGCGCCAAGCGAATTGAATTTCTATATCTCTGGGGCAAAATAAATTCATTATATTTAAATTTCGTCGCTGGAAGAGCACCAACAATGAAGTTTAGCTCTAGTTCTTGAAATGCTTGGGATCAGTACGTATGGTCGAGATATTTGCGAAAGTTGCATTACATTTGACGTTTAAACGTTTAAAAACGCAAGTCCTCAGGGCGAAAGAACAGTATTAAAAAATAATCCCAATGCGCACGTTTCATTTTAAACTACTTTCATAACGAGTTCGTGGTGTAAACCAGATCACAAATTCTGAAGCGCTTGTGAATTGTAGACAGCGTTGTATAAATGATTTCGAAATGTTAAGGAGTTCTGCGAAGCAACTAAGTTTAAATTCTGTTTTTGACAAGGAAAACTGTTACAAAACAAAAAATGCACATGAGGATTGATGTTTGAACGTGCGTTCTTAGCACAAAAGGCGATATTTGAATAATTTGCGCAAAATCTTGAAAATAAAAATAACGCAAGGGTGGACTGGCTTGCCAGCGGCCCAATAGGAAATTTTCGACACCGGCCCCTCTAAACTTTATTAATATTATTATTAATAAGAAAGCCCCGGCCCAAAATGCGTTTTTCGGCACTGGCCCATGCGGCATGCCACATAGACATAACTTTTAACCAAACGTAACTAAACCCAACCTTATTTATCTATTTAAAATTTTAGGACAAACCACATCAACTGTCCGACGCATGTGGAATTCTTGAGAAAATATTACACTCGTTTAAGTAAAAATTGATTACACTGTAAAAACCATGACTAAAATGAATTCTACGATGTTCGTATTCTTCAAGCACTTACTAGTTATGTATAATCCACTATTGTTGATTTGAACTTGTTGTGAACCCTAGTGTATCGTCTAGAGTTGTTAGTATAGCATGACTTACCCTAACATAACTTAATTTAGCGCATGTAATCCTATAACATTAACCTACGCTAACCAAACGTAACTTGTCCAAAATTAACGTAAGGTAGTACAGCTCAATCTAACATGGTTAATCTTAACCTAAATGAACTAAACTACCGTAACCGAATCTAACCTACTTAAACCTAATCTTTTCCCACTGGATAACGATTAAAAACAGCAAAAAAAAAACAGTAGGAAAAAATCATGGACAAGAACAAATGTACAGAATAATGCTACAATTTATCATATATGGAATATGAAAAAATAAAAATCGGTAAAAAAAAATACAGTAAACGTAGATCAACGAACAGTGAATAAACTTACTTGTACATGTTGAGTACCATGTCTCCGACCGGTTCGTGACTCTCGTCAGTAAACTCCCTAAACTGCGGCGCAGAAAAAGCGTGTAAATATTATGGAATGCGTAAGGGCAAAACTTTAGTGATAACAAGAAAGAAAAATGTGAAGTGATAAGCACGCCAAAATCTATATCTGTCACTCGGTACGGGGTTGCAACTTACGCGGTTGTTATGAGCCGCGTGTTTCTGGCTCACTGCCATTACGAAACACCTGCAAGCCACGCCTCTCTGTTGCGCGACGCCAATGAAACGCGCCCGTGACGCTTTATCAGGATTCGTGTTATCCACCACCGCCGACTGACCACGTGACAAGGCTTGCTCCACGACCGACGCGCATTGTTGCCACGTTTTCAGCGTATCTCGGTTAGCGTAAACGTAACCTTGCTGCACCAAATGCTTCCGCGCAAAATGACTCTTCCCTGATCCCGGTGGTCCGACCATTACAATCACCTAATAGAACACAAATATTCCTTCATGTGCTCTGAATGAAATAAAGTGAAACAAAACACGGAAAATACCAAAATTACCCCAAATTGTACACAACAAATTTAAACAAAAGTGAAGAGAACGATAAAACAAATCGAAATTACAGCAAGACGAATAGAAAAAACAAAACAAAATGAACTTAACACGATATAGGACCGCATTGACATGGCTACAAAAAGGATAAAAACTACAAAGAAAAACAGAATATACCGACAAAGAACAACACAAGGAAACGAAATTGCGTCTTACATTTAATCAAAGTAAAGTTAACCTAAATTAATCTTACTTAAAATGAAGTAAATGAAACTTAAATTGACCACCCAATCCAAATAAAACCAACCAACTCTAGCTTACGCAAATCACTCAAATAATTTCACTTGTTTTAATTAGATTGGAATACGTTAAGTTTTGTCTAGTTAAGCTAGCTAAATAAAAAGGAGATAATAAAAAACAACAACAAAATAATACATCAAAGTGGTTAATAAAAGAATGGTAGAATAGTAAGAGAAAGTAAAGTAGTTTTAAGAAATATACGACAAAAGTAGTTCGATAAAATAAAGTAAAATCAGAAAGTAAAGCAATGAAGAAAAAATACATCAAGAAAACCAAACTTTCACACTCACAAAAATAAATAAATCTTCACTGGGTTTTCTTTATTTTAAGTTTAATTAAATTACTTCTTATAGTCAACCCCAATAAATGTAGTAAATTTTGATAAGTTTCATACATTAAATAAGCTCTGCTTCCATACTCTCACTACATCTAATGAAGTTTTTTTAAAAAATGTAGGAAAAATTAATAAATATGGTTGACCAAACCTCCTGTTTATCCAAGCGAAGTTTCGCAGTGGGCGGGTCCAACAGTGGAAGGTCGTCTTTAAGCTTCTTGGGATCGAATTCCGGTAAAATGTATGGCGCTGGTTTGTGTTTCAAGAAATGTTCTTCGGGCGTGTAGAATTTGACCCGTAAGTTGAGTGCAAAGAGCCGATCTGCTGCGGAATGGTCCTTCTTCTTGCGTGGTGCGTGCTGTGCTTCACGGCCGGCGGCGTCACCGACGAAAAACGATTCGGCGTGATTGATGATAACACCTTCATTCGCCTAGCAAGGGACATAGTTATTTTAATTACGGAAACTAAAAAAAAAAGCAAAGGGAAAAGAGTAAAATGAGAACAGCAAGAGATAGCGTTAAGTGCTCAGGCAATTCTTGTAGCCGTCATTAAAAACCGAAAATTTGCTTGAGAAAATCGATAAAAATCGGCCAAATACCCCCGCCCCCCCAAAAAAAGAAAACAAACATGTAAAGAATGCAGAAAAATACAAAGTATTGATAGCGTTAGCAACAAATGGCGTTACATGTTCGCTTAGAAAGTTCCATATGCCTGGTGCTGGTTTACGGTAAATAGCTTTGCCGGTAGAAACGAAAGCCTGGATAGGCACGCCCAGTTTCTTGACCACATTTTCGATCTTCCTTCGAAATTCCGCCACTTTGACTTTGCCTTTTTCGATACCGGCTTGGTTGGTAATGATGACAATCTTGTAGCCGTCCTTATTTAATGATTTTAAAACACCAGGCACTTCGGAGTACAAAATCTTCCAGTCGTCCACATTGGTAGGGAAAACTTTGCCCGATTTGGTGGTAATTAACGTCCCGTCCATGTCGTACGCAGCTATCTAAGGAAACAATAATGCAGTTTAATGAAACGTAAATGTAGCATAATACATATGAATGAAACACATACTTACTACAAATACATACTAAAATACATAATTAATTGTAGCTGAACGACATGTAAATGTTTTACCTCCGATTTTGATACCTAGAGGCGCTAGTAGTATACGCAACCATGTTTGGAGTCTTACTTGCCTAACTTTGGTATTCGGTTGACGAATTAATGCTCTCGTAGTACAATACGACTTCTGTTCGTGGTTCATATGTTTACGGCTATTTTTTTTTTCAACTTAATCAACGTTTTCGCTAGCTTTATGTACAATTTGACCCAAAGCTATGAAATCTTCTGCATTTTTAATTTTTTTTCATACACAGTTAGTTTGATTAGAATTGCTAGAAACTTAAGTTTAAAGAGAAATTATGTCTTCCATAAATGGACCTCTAGTCGCATTTTATCTTATTACTTTTGAGCTGCTTTGTAAGCCTGGACTGCAGTAAACCAGTAATTTGCCTTGGCTAACGTCAGTCCAACCCGCTTGCTTAATGTGAACAGGAGCATCTTCTAGTTTGAGGATCTTGCTGGGTAAAAGCGCGGGAGAATTAATCTCCACTTCTATTTTGCGTTTGACTCCAGAGATGGCGTCGCTTACTGCGAGCTTGGCTACAGTAGTATTCGCGCTATTTTCGGAATTTAAATCGTGGTTAGCTTGCAGTGTAGAGCTTGGTTTAGGAACGGGGTCAATCTCTAACATAAATGGATAGTTCCCTTCTATGAAGTGTATGACATCGCCAGCGGAGAGTTCACGGACTTGACCCGTTTTTAAAGGCACGTTTTGCACGCAGCTACTATTAGCACCCAACTGCTTAACGGTCACTTTCGGAATGTCGCAGTCTGCTTTGAATTCCACTACAATGAATAACGCGTTAACTGTTTTTAGTAGTTTTCTCTTGCTCAATAATTTAACTTTGTAACTACTTTAGGATTTACTTTAACTTTTAATCACTTTAAATTTAATTTCACATGTTAAAATTTAGTTTACATGCAATTTAAAATTTATTTTAACTTCTAATATTATTTCACTTTCGTTGTTTTGTTTCTAAGTGTTTTTCTTTTTTTAAGTTACGTTAATTTGTTTGCTTAGATTTTATTTTAATGTTAAAATGCATTCGTTAAAATGGCTTTAAGAAGATTATTTGGAATTAAGAGCGTTATAAGAATAAAATATAAAGGTGGATAGAAATTACATTGATTTTTTGAGCACTTCGTGTCCTTGATCTTGGTTAACGGGCTACGTCCGAGAATAACACTTTGTTGGTGCGGTAATAGGATAGCGTTTGGCTTTTGATCAGCAGCAACAAGCTGGCAAGTGTACGTATGGTTACGGGACATCGTCAAATGCCAAACTGTAGTCACGTTCCTCAGAAGGTTACGCGATTGATGCATCAAAGTTGGCACACAAGCACGGTCAACACGTGGTAACCAAGGTAAACAAATCTATTGCTGGGGTGGCAACGCAAGCCGGTTAGACCCGCCTCCTACTTCTATTCTATTATTTGATTTTATATTAATAACAGAGGCGTCGTGCCATAAGGGGCCGGGGGGCCCGGGCCCCCCAAAATTTTTGCCATCGTGATAAAAAAGGTATCATTTAAAACTCATTTATAACTCATTAACTCTTTTATTAAGAGAAATGCAAAATCGGGCCACCCCAAATTTTTGAAGTGCACGACGCCACTGATTGAAAATGATCAAATTATACAGTGTATAGATTGACTTACAACGTTATTACTCAGTATTTATCTAATACTACATCGTTGGATGTGAAAAACGACATTTTTTATCAGTGCATTGAAAGCTTGTAGAGCTGTGGAAGAGCAGCGTTGCAGTAAGTAGGCGTTGCTGCCGCAGCGCTGTATTTGTTTTGGTCTTTCGCGTGTTCCGCTTTCGTTTACATTGAAAAAGAAAACAAAGCTGTGTTGAACATCTTAACGCCGTTTGATTAACTGCTTGGATATCGAATAAAATATAAAAGTACACCTTACTGATCGTTGCAGTGATTTCGAAGAAAAGCCGTGTAAAAGCGCCTTACCCCCGACAACAATGAAAACTAAAGCTGTGGACAAGTTTTTCGGCTCAAAAAATAGTAAAAAATAAAATAAATACTCAACGAAGAAACGCACGCGACGGTTAATGGCGAAAAGAACGATGACGTTGAGGTATAGCTCGAGAAACATCCTTAACACAGTTAATTTTCAAAAATAAAACAACAGTCTAAAAATCAGTTGCAGATTATTTGAGTTCTAAACTTATTGAAATTCTTATTTTTGGAAACTATTGCACAGGGTAGTTGACGACGTAAGGCTCCTCGTGCGTCTGCGGTGACTACGAAATCAACCAGGATCATGGACAGAAAGACTGGAGACGCTTTTGCCGAATAATGGCTGCAATTATGGAAAATTCCAAAAAAAACTGCCTTAAAAGTACCGAGCTATTAAAAAATTATGAAACTAATCGAAGTGTTATCTTCTATCCAAGGTTATTAAAAAAGCACTGAGCAGAGAGTTGCATTTATAGTGTCAAGATTGCCACGCTAATAACATTAGAATCTGCACATCAACAGTCGCAAAACAGTCAAACGATTCGGTTAACTTATCCTGCATCAGATCCGTAAAAAGATACTTGAATTCACTAAAAAGTGTAATTCTAGCGTTTTTCACACTTCAAACTACCGATTGTCAGGTTAAGTTGTGTTAAGTTCAGCATAGATAAAGTATTCGGATTAACTTAAGATAGTTTAGTTTAAATAAAACTCTAAGTTAACTTAGGTTTCCTTAAATTACGTTAAAGTAGAAAAATTGGATTTCTGTCGCCAAAAGTCGCTTATGACGTTGATGTATGTAACTTTGAGAAAAGCTCAATGAAATCTAATTAAAAAAAAATCAAATAAATTCCTGAAGTTATTTTTACAAATCGTTCCAATTAATTTTCGATTAAGTTAAAGTAATTTTAATGCAAAGTTGAATGCGATAACGTTAAGGTAAACAGTTAAGCAAGCTAAAAGTTTATTTTAGTGCTAGATGCTTAAAACTGAGATAAAGAGAGGACGGAAAATTTTCTAGAAGCTATTATTTTGCATTTTTTTTTATTTCCTTGAAAGTTTAAAGCCCCATTTTCAGTGAGTTATTTCTCAGGAAGAAATTCCAGCGGAATAACGATTATTGTTTAAGTTCATTAATTTGAAATTGGAAGTAAGACCATGGAAACAGTAATCTGGGAAATTAAACTGACGTTCAGTTCAAATGAAAGCTCTTTCGCTTTGAATGAACTGAATTTGATTTCATTTTGAGATATTTTATTTAAAATTAAATTCAATCTCTTGGAACTGAAGTGTAAAAATCGTTTCAGTGTCTTCGGAATTAATTTTTTAAATGGAATCTGAAGAAAAACACGGAAAACAGCAACTCAGGTGAAAAGTTGTTGCTGCTCTGAGTGTCAAAAATATTGAAACGACAACAAGGGTAACCGAGTTTCTTAATGTAATAACGTATTAGACGGTGAGGCTGTAACTGATAATCTGCGACATTTTGCGTTCACGTTTTGCCGATTTTTACAATACAAGCTCAGGCTAATTACCTCCATTTTTAATGTTCTCTAACTTATACTTCATAATTTTTAATGTTCTCTAACACACAAGAAAAACAAAAAATAAAAGACCCTTTTCCCTTCGAAAATGACCCTGTTTTATGGTACCGCCTTGCAGACTGGATAATAGTACGTTTGCTGCATGTGCGTAGGAGTTAGATGAAGTGGGCTTAATGTATTAGAACTCCGTACAATGTTTCACATTAATATGGGCTGATCAGATCCAAAAACGACCCGGTTCAGATCTCGATCCGTGACCCGTACACGGATCGGGAACCGTGATCCAAAATCTGAGAGCTGTTGTACGGATCGCGATCCGTGGGTCCCGAAGATCCGCGATCCGAAACGGAAGATCGGAGATCCGTGAATGGAAAACCGCGATCCAAGATCCAAGAACCGTCCTGTTTCGAATCGCATAGGGCACTTGTACATAGATTACAAAAGAACATAAGGTGTTTACGATCGCCCACTGGAGTTTTGGCTGCTCAGTCAAGAGCAGCAATTCAAAGCTAGAATTTTTAAAAAATAAACTATTAAGATTTTCAACAGCAAATGCTATTGAATTAACGCGAGAAAGTTATGTAGTTTGTAAATATGGAATTTTCTCTAAAATTTTATCTGGTCCTCAACAAGGAATCCGGAATACTACTATTACATAGTGCCCTGTCGCTAATATGTACCCATTTTCTTTGCAACGTGTACTATATTTTACCATTTTATTTATTTATTTTTTAAATCTTATGATGCTGCCGTGTCGGCCGCGCGAGATGTGTCCTACGTCATAATTTTGCACATCCTCTTCAGCCAACAATCAATTCTCCTGCAACGGGGACATTAGCTGCCCCACAGCGGAGTCGATTTTTTATATAAATATAGACTCTTCATATACTTTGCATTTAAATTTATTCCCTTTCAAATAAACCTTAAAGTTATACAGCCTCAAGAAGCCCCAGTAATTCCTTTTTTTGCGAGGTCAAGGTTGAAAAGAACCGGCACGGTTCTTTGTCCCTGACAAACGGATCTCGGATCTTTTGTAACCAAGGTTATTTCAAAACGGACCTCGGATCTTTTGCGGTTCCTCAAAACGGCTCACGGATCTCGCGCCGCGGCTCCTTTATTCCAGAAAACGAGTCGCGGATCTTTGCAAACGGTTCACGGATCCCTATTGAAATCACGGGTCTCATATCGCGATCCGACATTTGTGAACCGGATCGCGATCCGTCAAAGCTTTGTCTCGAACCGTAATGGATCAAAAGATTAATTTTTGCGATCTGGATCTGGTTTGGATCGATTTTGGATCTGATCCACCCATAATCACAAGTGTTGTCCGAAGGTCTAACGGCCGTCGTTTAGCTCTTGAACACTTTTTGGAGCCAACCACGTTGCCTTTTGAAATAGAAAAGTTAACGGCCATCAACAGTGCACCGATTAGTTTTGCAACTGTTAAACCGTTTCGCAATGGTCATTCTTGGGACTGCACGCACACCTTGCTGCATAAAAAGTGCAAGGTTAATGCCCAGCTGCTCGTTCTTATTTATTTTTGAGTTTAGTTGCATGAACTCATCCTAAGATCTATCACTAAAGCCGTCAGTCACGTTCAGCTCATTACTCATAGCGCGAGGAATAGTGTATCCGCGTTGTTATTGTCTTATCTTTCGTACTGTCTATGAGCCAACGTCGCCCGCTTCTCATGATTCGTAAGTTTTGTCTGCACAGCACCCGAAGAAAACCCACTAACACCTGACACGGCCTGCATGCAAATGGCCTGATTGGTTATAATAACCCCCCGCGCTAACTCGTAATCCAAAAGTTTTCCCGGCGCTCGGTAAAATGTGTAAAACCAACACAAACCAAGCCAGCCATTCAAGTTGGCTTCAATGACGCGCCCTTCTTTTTTGTTTTGTTGCAGCCTCTGAATGAGCCACATTTCACACCCGGAACCATCCTGTTCGTGGCAGATCAAAGCGGTTCCTCTCATCGTAACCACTTCGTTTCTTCTGATACACAGCTTTCCTTTGACATGTTTCACTATTTCCTGGCGGAACATGTCTATTTTGCAATTAGTTATTTAAATAAGGACTTAAAAATAAAATAGTTCAACTTTCTGGTTGGGCTTTATCAGTAAGAATGAGCTCGTACATGCAGTGATCATAACCCTGGTCACTATCCCAAATCTATAAATGAGTATTTGTAAAAAAAATTAAAGTAGAAGACTCGGGCCAGTTGTATTGCGAGGCAAATATAAAGCTCTTCTAAGAAATTAAATCAATTTTGATTCCACCGTTATACAAGAGAGAAGCAGAAATACGTCAGAATCTAGTGACCTTTCAGTATACAGCAATGCCCCTCAATAGTAGTTAAGTTACCCAAAATGGTGTAAAAGTCTTCGGATTTGGGCAACGGAACCTAGCTGATAAAGACCGAAGTTAAAGTTTCTCATAATTTGGCTCCGGAAAGATTTTTTATTCGAAAAAAAAATATGAAATGCTAAAAGAACGTCAATTTACTAGTGCGTGCGCGTGCATTATTACTCACTTCAAGACGGCGGGTTACCTAAGCGAGACTTAGCGAAATGTTATATTAAAATATGACTACCAACGACTTTTGGCATTTTAGCTTTTGTGATGGTGTCCGAAATTTAAATTAAAAGTAAAATGTACATTTAAAAATTGGTTGAGTCGACTTCACTAAAACTGCGCAACTTTTTACCAACAACTTTCGAAAGTAAAGTTACAAATTGTAATAATTATGGCACACTGTCAGAACATTTTACAAAATAATCTTATCAAATTTGTAACAAGGGGAGTAAAACTAGAGAAAAACTATATTCTAGAAGTTAGTTTTTAATGTGTACTATAGCACCTGGTAACTAGCATGTTGGCGAAAACAAAATTCAATTCTGTCAGTTAGTTTTGGTTTGTGAGAAGTTTAGAAAATTTTCACATGAAAATTCGTCACTGATTGAAAAATGTAACTCCGTTCTCGTTAAAAAAAAATATGTATATGAAAAAACTTAAAATGACTCCATCGAATCTTCAGGTCAAATTTCCGCATATTTTTTTCATATTTAAAAGTAGGATTTTTCTGATAATTTAGTAGATAGATCGTACTGAAAATCCTCTATAATCCAACGTTAGATGTTACAGTTAAAAACTCATGAGAAAATGTTGACTTATTTTTCAACATTGTGTGAACCGTTTAGCTTGAGATTCCTCTAACCTTTAGTTAGGTATACCGTAGTCTTAAAGCGAAGTTTTATTTTATCATTTTCTTTTCTTTTTAAAAAGAAAAGAAAAACAAATTACGTTGCGTAATAAAGGTTTTGTGATAAAGGATTTTATAAAACGGGCCAAAACTATTGAGAAGCACTGCAGCACAGGGTGGTTCGTAAGTTCCAGCACATCTGTTGTCTTTCACTTTTTAAGTAAAAACGTGCATAAAAAATGTGTCGATGATCCCTGTCGGTATCGAGGACTCATACCCGACATGCAATATAAGTTGGCATTTTGCGGACCCGTAAGCGACCGCAACAATGAAAGAAACGTCGACATGGTCCTATAACTGAATACTCCCAGTGTTGTTACATTTTATAGATAAAAAAACACTATAAGTGGAGATTTACTTGTTATGGGTACGAAACTTCTGTGTGAGATCCACCATGATCTTTGCGGATGAAAAACGGCGCCATTTTTCTCTCAAGCTGTGAAGCATATTTAGTGCGCATTTCTCTCATTAACGTTTTGTTGCTGGAAACAAAGCAATTCGTGTAGCCCTTCAAATAAGATACCGAAAAAGTTCGCATTCCTAAAACAAAACATGACACAACATTTAACTCTGTGCCTATCATGGCAGACATACTAATATTCAAGTCTCCATGACGATCGATTTGCAAGTTCGTAAAACGTGACTTGGTAAAATGTTCTTATTCATTGTTGTGGTTCCTTAAAGGTCCGCAAGATGTCAACCATGACAGTCATGTGTCGGGATGAGTCCTTGCCCTAATAACACACACGTCTTCCAAGGTCTTTTAAACGCATTTTATAAGTCTTATACACGTCTGTCGACATTTAGACATATTAAGCTGGCAACATTGGCGGGTCAGTGTGTCGAAACACGCGACACACATCCATGGGACAACGCAGAAAACCCGTCACAAGCAGTATGGCACAAGCCCGACACCCGAAGTTGAGCGCTTTTGGCGCCGGCTGACAACGACACAAAACGTTTCGCCAATCACAGATTAGTCCTGTGTTGCCATTACTAGCTCAACCCGGACGGAACTGGGATTTCAACCCGAGTTCTTAAACTCGCATGTTTCCACTGGTAAAACTCGGTTTTAAAGTAGTTTGGGGAAGAATTGTTCGACTTCACATCGGGTCAGGGTTGAACCCAGCAGAAGCGAGTTGAGGGACGTTTCCCGCCAGGACCTCAAGAGGGAGAGACGTGCAATGTAAATATTGTGACAGAAGTTCTTAGTCGTTGGTACGAAAGTGCACGATTGACGTTAAGCGCACACACACTACTGTTTCCGCGTTCTTGTTAAGGTCGGAGGGAAGAAATCTAGTGGTCAGTTTACAATTGCGTAGAGCTTCTGTTTGACGAGGGCTCAAGCCCAGAAGCATTAACTCACGATTTTGTCACACTTTTCTACATCTTGCCATGGCTTGTAAAAGCAACCCAATTTTCTGGTACATTCTCACAGCTATAGCCAACTCTCCTGTTCCCAAGCGACTCACCAAAGGTGACTGCTTAAGCAGACTCTAAGAGCCACGTCGCTGGCTCGTAATTGACAGATTAACAAAGCAAGTGCAAGGCTGCCAAGCCAGCTCGGTATACATAACCGTGCCGGCTCGGAAATTGACGGTCATCCCGGATACCGAACGCCGGATGACCGTAGCCGCACTTTTCACATACCCGTGCTAAAGAATGTTGAACGTAAAACCTTACTTCACAATATAAGGCATAATTCAGGTGAATGCGTAACTTTTTCTTCCTTTGTTTTTCACTACATTCATTTTGCTAACAATGAAAGCTATAAGCACGTTTTGCCAGTGGGTAAATACTGTCAGCGAAAGTGATTTGTGAAGCTGAAAAGTGACATTTTAGCCAACCGTATCATGTGTTTTGATGTAAAAGAAAGCGAGCGTGTTGTTAAATATGTACACTGTAAGCTTTCTTGTTCTCATAGTGAGCAGTAGTGTGTTAAATAGCGAACACAGCCACCACAGGATAAGTTTTTATAGCGCTGTTCGTGTTTTTATTATGCAGAACATTAAGCATTAGATCAGACTTACGCAATTCTAGGCAAGAAATGAAAATTTAGTCAATAATCTAAGTAAGATGTGAATGGTAGCCTTTCTGTGTAAGAAATTGAGGTTCTGAATACATATGTTGTACTAAAAACGAAGTGTGCATGCCCTTATGCTTCTGTTTTACAAGCGTCTCTTTAAGTTATGTTTTGCAAACATATTTAGATTGTGAAATTTTGAGTTTTTATTGATAGGTGTGCTAGAATCTAATCTCAACTACTTGATTATTTTCCACTTGGGACGCAAGTTTATTAAACCCGAGTCCAGGGAACTCAACTCCCGAGTCGAGTTCGCAGTGGAAACACAGCTTAAGTGGGCAGGTCTCTTCTTTCCGTTGTTGTTCCGAAATGATTGTTTCTTAAAACATAAACTTCTTTGGATTCAACAGTTATAGTATTGCTGATGAGCAACATTTACTGTTTGTAAAAATTAAAGTAAAATTTCTCTTTGTTCTTTGTATGCGGCCTCTAGTGCCATGTTTACAATACGAAGACCCACCCCCTTGGTTTGTGTGTGTGTTCCGGAGCTTTTGGTTTCGGCCGGTCAGGATCCTTTTCGATCATTGGTCAATATCTGCTGATCCGATCAGATCCGATCATTGGAAAATTCGTCAAGATCCCGCTCCGGGTCGAGATAGGCTTCGATCAAAGATCCGATCGTTTCAATTAAATCGCAAAATTTTCTCAATAAATTAACCGAAACAAATCATTATGTCGATATAAAACAGGTATTGATATAAAGAATTATTATATCTGTTCTAAACAAAAACCAAACAAAAACCAAACACAAAGTTAAAAAAAACTGGAATTGCACGCCGACACACGAATGTAAAGCCAGCTTTATAGATTTCCTCGTTTTCTACTGTTCTCTTTATAATAGTATTTTTCCCCGAAAACAACTGGTAATTTTCGGAAAAAGATGGTCAAGTGACTTCGGCTTATCTATGTTTACAAGGCCAAGAAGAAATTTCTGTAAAAAATTAATTTCTTGAATTTTTGTCGTGCGATTTCTTGTTCATGTTAGCGAAAAATGAAAATCTCCAAAACATGCCAAAAGAAAAGTAGAAACTTACTAGCTTGTTCAATTCTGCACAGCATTTTACACAGCGAAATCTTTTTTTAAAATAAGAAATAAGCGATATTGACGATGCACGGCAACGATGTACGGCAACGAGCAAAGCTCACGCCGACGAAAGAAATATATATAAAAAGCGATATTGACTCGAAAATCGAAGGCAACGCTTTTTGTTCAACATAACCCATGTTTAGGGTAAATGGGAAAGCACGAAATGTTACAATTGACCTGAAATTTATAATTGAACTGAAATTACAATTGACCTGAATTGACCAGTTCACCTTACTACACTCTGCCATAGACAACAAATGCTGTGTCAGAATTTCTAACTTAGGAGTGATGGACATATTTTTCCTCAGTGGCCAGTTTTTATCCGTTCTTGCCATTGAAGGCTTAACCCTGTAGACATACAAAGAATCTGTATTTCCGGCAAGAAATTCACTACAATTCCTTATACGAACGAAAGCGTGCACCAACAAAGAAAAAGAAATGCGCGGCGTAAGTATATAAGCGACGAAAGGGCGACGTAAACCACCAAGAGAGTACTTGTACACATATAAGTTGGGTATCAACGAAATGTTCACACTCAAGACACGCCGAGACACCTCCTATGGACCCTCGGACTCATTTTAACCCCCTATCACAAGGAAAAGGGAGGGTGACGGTGACGGCTGACGAACCAGCATGCATTCAAATGGGTTGATTTGCGGGTTGGCTCTGCCCTGAAACTTTAGCGGCGCCATATCTCGTGGCTTAATACATGCTGCGACTCCCACATCTACACACACACTTGCAAACTCACAGTCACACATATGCGCTTATACTTTTGCTGCAGAACTAGAAATGGTCCCCAACATATTGCTGTAGTACAACTTTCGTGGAAATGGCCTGCGTTTCTTTTTCTCTGAGTTTCCCTATTACAACCTTGTCATCTAGTTGAGCGACACGAAGGAGAGCGAACTCGTAGGAAAAGTTTCCTTTTTAGCAGGGAGACATATTCGCTTGATTTGCTCAGACAGGAATGATTCCAACTTTTTACGACTCAGTCGCGGTAAAAAGGGTTAGTCTTTATGACTGCGACGTATTTCATATACACACATGTGTTGGGGAGGGAACAAGTTGGTAGAAGAGGAATAAAATACTCTGGTATTTTGCCCCGGTTCCTAATGTGTTTCTTTCAGTTTATTTCTACGTCTCGCCGTTTTGTGAAGGCGCAAATTAAAAACACTTCATAACCCAGTCCATCTCCGTCTGCAGAAAACCCGACTCGTAAACATTAACAAAGCGGTTTGCACTTAACTTCCCCGAGCTCGTCCCGAGGAAAACCGCAATAATTAACCTGGCTGGGAACTTATGTCTTCTTTAAGGAAAGGAATAAAAGAAGGCTCCAAGCGAGATAACGAAGCTCACGACTACGAAAGCATTAAACAATAGAACTTATTGGGAACTTCTTTCGAACTAAATTACCCGACATGTTCACCCATCCCTTCCCGTTTCGTTTTCTTCATGTGTAATGTTGTAGAAATCTTTCTATTTAACTGCTTCTGGTGAAAAAACATGGTCTTCATGAATTTTTAAATAAGTTATTAATTGTAACTGATCCACAAAATCTTGTAAAAATCTAAAAGAAAACAGAACAAGAAAACAATTAACAACTTCAGGTAATGTATAGTAGTAGTTAACTATGCAAAGTACTTGAAAAAAAGTAACCTCTCAAGCGCATTTTCCTCTCCCTAGTACTGGCTGCTACTTAATGCTATTTAGCTAACTCCTGCCACGAATGTTTCCATTTGGGAACGTCGAGTATCTCAGAACGTTAAGTCGGACAATTTTGAAAATTGAAAGAAGTCTTGACGCGAAATTTCTAAGGAAGTGTTCCAAGTGGCACAAAGCTAGCATTAAGGGATATATGAGCCGCACGTAAGGGGTTAAAAGGAAAATCTTGAAGTATTATAAGAAATTATTAATTAATTAGAAATTATTAGAAATAATTTCTAATAATTAGAAATTATTAGAAATTATTATGAGAATTTCAAACCGAGCCGAACCGAAGTCTGTCACCAGCAAGTCGAGCCGAGTTGAAGTCGGTCGTCCGCAAACCGAGTCGAATCGAAGTCGATCATTGCCGAGTCGAGTCGATGTCAACTCGAGTCAAGCTGAACCGATTCTCAGCTCTACTTTACACAAGATTGGCTTACTCGCTCGCGCGTGACGGTAGGGGGGCTGCTGAGCGCTTGTTGCATGACAGCCAGAACGCCCAAGTGCGAACATTTCAAACTGAATCGAGTGAATTTTCATCACTTTCACAAGTTCAGCGCTCTTTTTTTTTTGCAAAGGCAATGAGGCATGATGTTTTAGACATTTTTCAGTAAGATGATCTAGGACGGATTCCTTTTCGAAACTTATTTACATCTCTTATCTATTTTTATCTTATTTTTTTTTACAACTCTGTAATTTCCTTCTATTGCCTGTACACGTATTCGTCCTTTCTCCTTCCAGAGTTATCCTCACTCTGCGAAAATGTTCACTGTTGAAATAATATTGATACACTTTTTGTAGTTTTCCTTAAAAAGACAACACAAAATCCTTGTTGATTTTCAAAGGTTAAAATACACGTAACTAAAAATCACTGTATTGAAAACACTTACAGTAACCCACTGTCTCCGACCACAAAAGGATAAACTGTGATTTGCCTTGCCAAACACTGCTTTCGACATAACTAGGAAGCACTAAAGAGAGCTGAAATGGGCACGTAAACACAGATAAAAATAAAAACACGCCAGATATAAACAGGACCACAGTTTAAAAGAGGAAGATGGAAGAATCGCTAGCAACACTTAGTCGAGAATAGGGGGTAAGATTTATTAGGGACAATTCCTTCCGTTTAAAATAACAATTACCAAGATTACACAGCACATGAACGGTACACTCAATAACAAGCTTTGTTTTCGTAACCAGCTCCGCGCTTTAGGCGCAGTGCGCTCATTGGCTCATTCGGTTTCGCGTTCCACATGACGTGAAGATCATGGCAAATTCAAACGCGAAATTCCCCAGCAAGCCAACCTTGTATACATTAACGTTGTGTTGAAAAGCTAAGACTATTCGCTTTTAAGGTAAGGATCCAGCAGCAGACTTTTCTGAATTAAATTAAAGCTGATTCATTTTGTTGAAACTAGCTTATTTATTACTAACAAAACTTACGGTACCTAGGGAAACTAGTATAGGCGTCAATTGACAAGCCACCAAGTTGGCTTTTCTGCTTTTCTTTACGTTCGCGACTCGTAGTGCAGATTAGACAAAGTTCGTGGTTCACATGGTTACAACTATTTTTGCTCCATTTTCGACGCTCTTCCAGTTGTACAAAACGAGTTGCCGGACCGGGTACAGGCTTGGACTAGGAGGTGGGGCAAACTGGCCGTGTTTTGCCACAAGAACGCAGTAAAAGGGGCGTCGCGAGGACGTTTTGATTAGAGGGATGTGGCTTTAATTATACCGACTATATTGGATGAATTTACTGACTCGAGTATGATACTTATTTACTGAATCGGCCTTTGACAAATTATTGGGGGCTGCACCCCCTAAGCCCCCCCTCGCGACACCCCTTGCAGGCAGATATACTTTTCAAAAAAGTACATGATAGAGTTGGAAGGTATGTATGAAAACGTAGAGGATTAATCGAAATTAATTCTAGAACCGTTGTAGCACTCTACTAGTGTATTTTTTCCCCCACTTATTTCGCCATTTGCATAGCACATAAATTGCGGTCAAAAAGCGTTTCAGTCCAAACCGTATAGAAGCGCCACTTTTGGCTATCCGTGTCTCCTATAAGTTTACTTTTCAATCCTTGTGTCTGAGCTTTCCGATGATTATCTGTGGTTTATGCTGTATTCAAAAACCATTTTAACACGATTTTCGGATACCTTTCGGAGCCACAAATTTAGCTTTTCTTTATTTTCTGAAAGTAATCTTCACTCTTATTAGACGAAACTTTCCCCATGTGGTGTTCGTCATATTCACTGAGTGTCTAATCTTTTTCCATTTACAAAGCGTTTGTAGTTTATTAACTATGATTTTTGTATTCTTTGTCCGATGTGCCAATTGTCCCGTCCCTCTAGAAGCAAATTTCCTGGCACAGTGGTTTTTTTTTTTTTTTGTCGCTTCTAGTAAGCAACCGGTAACCTTTCAGTAAAATACTTCTTTCTAAGGACTTTTTCAGTCGGTAGTTTTAGATTACATTTTAGTAATTACTTAGTTGTAACGCTTGTACTTTTTGTTGCAAGTTCGTGTGATAACATAATGTGTGCTTGTTCTACGCCTTGGTGATCTAACTTCTTTTTTACGTTAACACTGAGTTATTATTGTATCTATTCACTTCGTAGTAAGCTAAGTTTATATTGTTACACGAGTTAGGGTGCAGAAATAACACAAGCTCGGCAAGTCAAAGAGTTTTCCCAATGTTAGTACGTAGCGGGTGGTGTTGGCAGTTGTTTGAACTCAACTTTCCTTCAAACCAATGCATAAATCCGTTAAACGAGGGTTGTTTTTACGTGCCATCAACTAGTTCATTAGACGCAATGTAAAAATAGCGCTCATGTGATACTGACAGCATAAGTTTTGAAGGGCAATGGACACCAAAAATACTTATTGAGATTTTGATGGATTCCTCAACTTTATAATTTTATCTTTTATTTACGATTGGCTCTTTTCAACACGAGTTTATACTACCATTCAACTATTTAAACCTTAATTGACGATCGGTTGATTAAGTGCATTCTTTCGTTGTTTATCGAAGCTAAATGTTGGATGCAGCACGTCAGATTCTTAATTCCTACGCCTTCGCTAGCCCACACTAGTTAGTTTGATAAGTCTGTGTTTAGTTGTGTATCTCTCACAAGCAGTTGACTTATTGCCCAGTAGGTGTCATTGGCGTACTTTGTATGATTTTTATTTTGTTCTCTTTTCTTTCTTCGTATTGAAAGTATTTTCGTTTAGTTTCGTTGTAGTTAATCTCAGTCTTCAGGTTTTAAATACTGATTAATAAGATACTGGCTTTTAAGTCTTGTTGCTGAAATTTTCTGGTTAATTGCGTAAATTACACGACCATTGCACGCAGAAATGCGTTCCAGAGAGCGTTCTTAAATTTCGCGTAAAATGAAACTCAAACTCTTTAATTTATCAACTCATTCCGTGTAAGAGAAGAGAATACAATTTCGAGTTTTCTAGTTGTACTGTTCACACCCACCGCGGCTTTTTCCCTAACCACGCAATAAAACGACGCAAAAATAATTACGTTGGAGTGAGAAGCGACTAGGCATGAAACAAGTTTCGAACTATTCGCAGTTAATTAGCGGAAAGAATCATCCAATCCCTCATTGCCCAAATGGAAACCCTTTACATGCGTTCGTTTTGTTTAATATCTTTTGAGAAAAAAGAGAAACAAAGGGTATTAAAGCACGAAAGCCTTTCGCTTTGACCTTCTTTTGACACTAAACTCCTGTTTAATAGCTGCTGGTAAGTATAGCAATGGTTGGGTTGCTTCCGTGTCCTCGATCATAACTCACCTGTTTTCATAAAGGCTTATATCGTTGCAAAGGGGTTCGGTTGTGAGCTAGGCATAAACGTGTACACAGAGCAGTACTATCCGCTATGCATTACCGTAGAAGCCAGCCTGTTACCCTTCTCCCGTCACATTATTTACCATGACAAGTTCCCTCCTCCTCATCAGACTTGGCGTTTCGCTTCCCTGCGCATCATTGCTAGCTACGTTTCCTTACGTATCCTAACTTAACCTAACTTTTATGTTACATCATTCAACTTAACCTAACGGAACTTAAACTAATTATACTTAATTTAAATCAACCTAACTTTCAATTCATCTAACCTATCAATATAACATAGCTTTCTCCAACTATGCCTGACTTATCGTAATCTAACTTGACTCTACGAAACGTAAGTTAGCGTAACCTAACTTTGTTTGACATGAACTAACAGAATAAAACTTGAATGCATCAAAATTGCCATAGCTTTAAAACTCATAACGAACTAAACTAATACCATTTAAACCCCCGTAACTGAACCCTCTCTAACTTAACTCACTCTATGTTTTGTAATCTTATTTAATCTAAATTAAATTACACTACTTACCTAAACCATACCATACGATAGCAAATTTTGCCCAACCTATAATAAATCTTACCTAACCTAAGTTAGCCTAGTTGAAATTTATTTTTACATAACCTAACTTAACATGACGTAACCTAACTTTACTGTAACTAACTATATTCAACATAAATGTCACCTAAATTAACCTAAGTTAGCTGAAAATAACGTGAATTTTGTTAGCTTCTAATTTTACGTAATCTAACTTAGTTAATCTTAAGTAATCTTAGCTTATATAGGCTATTGCCTAGTTCTCACAAAAGTATCCTAGACTGCCTGTTATCTGACATAATCTAACTTTATTTAACCTAAGAGAAATCTCACCTAAATTAAGTTAGCCAACCTAATAATATAATTAAATAAAATATAACCTAACGTAATCTAACCTAACATTGCATAACCTAATCCTGCCATATCTAAACTTTACAAACGTTAACCGAACCGAAACTTAGCTTTGTCGAGTGTCATCGAAACTAACTCTAGATTAGGCTAACCTATCTTTGTTTGCATTATTCTACATAACCTAATCTAACAATGCGCAACATTAGCATTTTCGTTTTCCATTCACATTCCTTTCTAATGGCTTTATCATAGCTGATCTAATTTTATCTAACCTAACGTGAAGTAAAGCTAACTAAACAAAAGTGTACTAACGTAACTTATATTTTTACATAATAAAACGTAAGGTTTACTCAAGTCTAGAATATCGAATTTTGTCTAACCTAACCACATCTTCACGATCGTAAGTTAGTCCAACCTAACTAATAACATAACCTACTTAACCTACCTTCACACCACCTCACCTAACTACAATGCCTAACTTTATCTAAACTAACTGAATCTCACCTTCCCTAACCTCTATTTATTTACACAAAGCAGCCATATCTAACTAACTTTACCGGCGTTAACTTAACCTAACCTAAATCTCATCTAAATTAAGTTAAGATGGCCCAGCGTAACTTTATTGGATATAACCTAACTTAATTAACTTAACCAGATAAGGCTAACTTTTGCTTCAACAAACATTTGTAAACCTAGCCTAACTTCACCCGTTCCAAGCTAAATCTCACCCAAACTAATTTAAATCTTGCCAACCTACCTTTTGTCCCACATAAACTGCCTAAACCTAACCTAACATTACATAACCTATCGTAGGTAAGCTTTACCTAACTTAACCTAAACATCACCTAAACTAACCTAACCTACCTAGGGTACAGTCCGTACAGTTTACCTTACCAGCCCGGTCCGCTATCCTTCTCGCGTCACATTATTCACCATGACAAGTTCCCTCCTCCTCATCAAACTTGGCATTTCGCCTCCCTGGTACTGCACGTACCGACGCACATCTCTGTAACTCTTTACGTTTCTCCGGACTGGAAGTCTTGAGTGTTGTTTAGGTCTGTTCAATTTTTTTACTATTTCTTAAGATATATATAATTCCTGAAGGAAGCCCAGTTTCTCTTTTGCCTGGGATAACTCGGTTAACGGCCAAGGTCCCTCGCAAGAAGTCGTAAACGTCAAGCTCGGCTAATGATTCGTGGTACCGCTTCTTTTGGCAAAGCCCCTTTTTTCCAGTCCACCCAAAAGTTGCCGTCCCTGTGTATAAAATAAAATATAATAAAACTGCTTGTGCTTGATAACTTTGCCACGGAACCCTCGGTGTCCATAAATGCCCGGATCGAAATTTGACTGTCATGATGAATGTCCGTTAATTATAGAAGCCAGGGTAATACGTTGCGGGTTTGTGACACGCGTCCGCCTGCTCCCTTGCCTTCTTTTTGCGCTTGGCCCAGGCTTTAAAAGCTTCAAGAAAGCGTCAAGCTTGCATGGCCTTTCTATTCCTAAAGAAGCTCGACTCATTTCACGGAAAAAGACATTGAACAGTGCATTCAAGGAGAGGAAAGGCAGCTATAGAGAAGTCTGTATCGGAAGGGGTTTCTTTTTGAAAAAGACCGCAGGAGCCATAGAACAACGATCAAATATGAGACAACTGTAATAACAGTAACGAGCAGTAAGACTGAGGAAAAATAAAAGGTACGGCTTAACTCACAGAAACGTATGCTGCTTTATTCGCAGCATCTTTATGGCAGTTTTATAATATGCAGAGGTTTTCTGTTCCTTTTTTCTTGTGTGTGGTTCCGGGTGCGTGCTAATTGGAAAGATCGTACTTAATAGATTTAAGACGATTTTTAGGAAATAAAAATTGGTTCAAGAAATGAGATGTACGAAATTTTTACGAAAATAAGTGCAATTTGGCCATAAACGGAATCGTGTACCATTACGATGTCTTTTTCAGACGTTTTAATTCCAAGCTCTCTTAACTTAAAAAGCTTTCCCAACCTAAATGAACGTGACCTAACCTAGCCCAACCTAACAAAACCTTAGCTAAAACTTCTAACGCAACATGTTATGCATAGTTTCGACTTTTTACATATTTTTCGCATTATTTTTCTTAAAACTGTTACGGTTCAGTTAAAGTTTGCATGATTTCATATTGTATTAAGTGTTTTCATTTGACTTGTGTTAAACCTAAAAAAAGTAATAATTTTTGCAGACTTCCAGGTCCATTGGCTAAAAAAAAAAACTGAAAAGGGGCGTCCAAGAATGAATTACATTTTTAACGAGTTCGACAAAGGAAAAAGAAGAAGAAAATGATAGTGAGCTGTAAAACGTGTGTCTCTGGGCCTTTTCGTTTTCCCGCCAAATTTAGCACCGTTGCGTGATGGTTGTTGCTTCAAGTTCGCCTTTCAATGTCAAAGCGGACATTGTACGAAACTTCCCGAGCGACCAAGCGGCTCGGGGCATCACTCAACTTCCAGCAATGGAATTTTTAGCTCTAATGTCCGAATCGTGACGTTTGAGTCAACAATAAAACGCACAAAGTCTCCTTACGTGTTTATTCCCGGCCCCTATTGGCTCTTGCCGCCATGTTTCCTTGTACCCCAAGCACAACACAAAGTAAGATTTTGTCTGCTTGACGCCATCATCAAGTCCAGACATTGACTTACGAGTTGATTACTCAAGTTTATGATAGAAACTCGAAAACTAGGGTAGAACTCTAATTATGTCAGCTATTGTGGACCCAGTATGGATGAAGAGCGAAAAGTTGTAAACTGATGAAAATTTTAAAGTAGATTGCCAACTTAAGAAAAGACTAAAAAGTGACATAAGCCTAAAACAACCTAATATAAAACGTTTACAATTTTTTTGAAATGGAAGAAATAAATGGGACAATAATTTAATGGTGAAAACTGAATTAGAAGGCAAGTCAAAGTTTTAACGGCTAAAAGAGTTCGCTAAAAGAGTCGGATTTGAATTCCATTGTCAAATAAAAAGTAAATCAATAGCCAAATTTAGTCAAATACAAGTGAACGGTGTTTAATTTTAATCTACAAGCTGACTTCAAATTATTGATGAGCATCTGTTGCGTAACACGATTTTCGTAAGGTTGACTCTTGCAGCTTCTACAAGGGCCGTGCTAAACTTTTCGGTGTGATAAATGAGCAGTGATGTGACCCTTGTGAGTTTGAGATTTTTGTCTTAAGGACGAGTTTAGCGTGCGCTTTCACAAGAAAATTCCAATACTTTATAACGTCGCGACAGCAAGGAATAGGATCCTTGCGTATGGCTCAATCGAACAAACTTGCAATAAGGTGAATCTTAGCGTGTGTCTTTACAACAAACGGCAAATGCTTTACAACGTAGCGAGAGGAGGGAAAATGATCCTTAACGCTTGACACAATAGAACAATGTTGCGCTTAAGGTCGAATTTAGCTTGCGTTTTCATAAGCAAAAGCTGGTTTTTAGAGACACTGCGGAGGTAATGAATCAGTGCTTTATAATTTTGTGACACGACAACTTTAAAGTAACGATATTTAATACATAAGGGAGATTCGTTGAATTTAGACGCGTATTTAGACTAAAATTCGCTGCGTTACGTCGTCGATGATAGAATTTTCGAGTAAAATTTCAAGTAAAAGTTTAACCGATTTTTCTCCTAAGGCCATCCAAGTTCGTCGAACCATTTCCTTACTTTCATCCGTCGTGAGTTTTTGCCGTGTATTTAGTGAACTGTCGGATTTAGCAGAATTGGTACTACCTTGAACATACACGTGGTGCGAAAGAAACAATCAAATAAAAAAAAAACACTACCATTTAGGAAAACAAGCTTAAATTGCGACATACGCTACCAATTGTTCCCATTCGTTTGTTTTGGTTCAAAGCGCCACTAGCGTGAAAATCCAACCTAATTTAACATACCTAACTTAGCCTAACCCAATTTAATTGAACCTAAGCCTAACCTAACTGAAGGTAACCTAAACGACGACAGGGCATTAGGCCTGTAGTAGAAAAGCACTTGTAGTAGAAAAGTACTCAGTGAAAGCCTATTCAGAAATCGAACCGTAGTCAAACTGAGCAAAACTTAAAAAATTATGTGTAAATTTGAAAATTTATTATTTATAAATTACACATTCCATAAATATAAGTTACATAAATTGTTATTTATAAACTATAAAAATAGCGATTTTTAAAAATTCAACTTTCTAGTTACATAATCAAAGTTAAGTAAACGTAAGCTGAAATAAGTGACTTTCAATGAATTACGTTCTTATATGCACAGTAAACTTCGTAATTTAGTTAAAACGATTTCCATTTCTTAAATACTGCACAAATCAAAAGCATACAAGCAAGTTCATTGAAAAGTGAAGTCGGAGTTGCGTAAACTAAAATATGTAGATAGCAAGTCAATCTAGGAATTGAGTTTCGTCATTCAAAGAAAGCAAATTTCACAAATTCGTTAATTTATGATTCTCAAATGGACTTTGTTGATTTAAGTGATATGAGTGATTTAAAGAATCTAAATTATTTCAGTGCACTTGATAGGTCAACTTTATTCAAATGTAACTGCAATTCGAGTACCAAATTCAATAAAAAAGATCATTAAAAAATTACGGGGACAGGGACAAAGACTTAAAAAACTCTATAAAACCAACCAAGTGAAGTCCAAATCACTGAACTCGATTTCTTTTAATAACGTTAAACCTAACTCAACTTTACTATCTCGACTTTCACACCAAATTTTTTTTTTTCATTCCTCACCTCAAACAAAGTAACAAACGACTTAAAAAAAGCATGTTATTCCACAAAGCCATCACTATATCCGCGACGAATTCAACAGCCTTTCTCATTTCGTCACCAGAAACAGGAAAATTCCAACAATACAAACTTCAACCGCTGCCAATTGCTAGCGGGCGTTTCCGGCGGCTGCAATATTTACACGACTTCGTGCTGTCTCTCATGGAAATTGCTTATTTGCATTGTTTGACAATCCAAAACTCTTGGAGCAAACAAAAATAGTTCCAAAAGAAAAAGAGCGTAAGCTAGCACTTATTCATTTGAGCTCGTTACCTTGTGCTACCTATGTCTGTTACCCCCCCCCCCCCCATCCCGTCATTTTCCCTCCCCCCTTGAGCCGGGGCAATAAGTCTTTGGCAATGGCCCTAAGATTACAGGCTATAAAAGCGCAAGGAAGCAGATGGGATGCCTTGCCATAGCTGTGCTAGCTTCAACATACTCTCTGACGCCATTTTTGAGCGATTGGAGTCATAACTGTCAAGCACCTCTTCCAGCTTCGTTCTTACCTTGTCTGTTTGTACCTTCGAGGGGTGGCGGTGGGGTTCTCCACCCGAGCATTCCACTTCCACCCCTTTTGCTCCAGCCATTAAGTGGCAAACGAGAAATAACGCACCCAAAAAACTTTCCCAAGCCTTAAATTAACCCAAAACGAGCAACCTTACCAAGAATGAGTCAAAAGCAACCGCGTCCACACGCAACCATTCGCCTCTTCGTCCTCGCAGACATGCACCCACCCACCCACCTAACAATATTACACACACACACACATAATATAGTCAGAGCTGGAGCAAAAGCATAAAAAGT
Organism: Triops longicaudatus; assembly: GCA_022885665.1. Classification (NCBI taxonomy): domain Eukaryota; kingdom Metazoa; phylum Arthropoda; class Branchiopoda; order Notostraca; family Triopsidae; genus Triops; species Triops longicaudatus. The sequence goes on along the minus strand of JAGQDJ010000148.1, from coordinate 174,019 downwards.
GTATGTACAGTGAAATGAAAGACAGACAGAAGGCAAAACGGGGGGTTGTGGGGGTTTCAGAACCTCTCCACCTCTTAACGAACAAAAGGAGCTTTTTTATTACCCCGCAAAGCAAAGTGGTTGGGGATTTTTAAATGGCTCAAGAATCTGTTTCACGTTTGCTGCAGCAAAACGCCATAGTGCATGGTTTATGGCCAGGTTTAACGAAGATTACATCAACCAAACGACACTACCTTTTCATTGTTGAGTACTGCGCTGTATCCTTCATCCTTCTCTTCCACCTTAACCCCCCTAGCTAAATGAACTCGGCTTTATAACTAGTTACTAATTTTTTATTATTTTCTATTTCTAAGCATTGAAATATAGTTTACATAATTTTAACTATTATTTGTATTCTTGTTTTTGTATACTACATTTTGAATTTTCAAATTATGTATAGTGTTTGTTTAATTTATTTTATTTATTTGTGTTATGCGTTGGCTGAGTTTTGAACGATGTAAGTTAACATGGGGAAACAAACCGCATCCGCCAAAATCTCGTTATAACGAACTGCCGGTTGAAAGATACGGGTTATAAGGTCCAAGTCACTTCAATCACAAACTTGAGATTTAAGCTTATCGCCAACTGGAATAGTTCTGAGCTTTGAATATTTTGTGACTTCGAATATTTCAAGGGTTAACAGTCGACCATAGCTCTTCAACTACGCAGCAGAAAGCTAACTGTCTTCAGCTTCATTGATAAATAGCGTTTCTTGAGACGGCAAAACCAAGTTTAGATATGCTTCGTGGCAACAATAGTTTAAAAGAAAGCTACTGGGCTGGTATACAATGGAACTCACTACAAAGAACCCCTTAAGAACAGAGCAGTCATTCGGTATAGCCGAAGTTCACAATAAGACGCTTTTACAATACGTTTCCAAAACTTGGAACACAAATTCAGTCTACTACAACAGACAGTTCGTTGTAAAAAGGTTCGTTATAATGAGATCCTAGTGTAGCAAGAGTCTAGTGTCACAATGATTCCTAAAAACTTACTTTCTCAAATGTTGCTCACAAGAAGTGCTTGTAAAGTTTTCTATACAATAAACTATTTGGAATAGAAAAACTTTCCGGTATAGCCGAAGTTTGTCGCATGATGCGTTTCCATACGTTAGTACGTTTGAAAAGCAGTGATACCGTGCAAGTCGTGGAAAGGGGGATCATTTGCATTGCAAGAGATATGGTTTAGCACGCGCAGATTGAACCCAAGTTTCTGAAAAGGGTTATAATTTGCGAAATCTCTACAAGTATTGAAAATGACGAGTTCTAGTGGCACTAAAAATTTCTTTTTTCTTTAGTGGCTTCTAATGAAGGCTGTAACTCAAATATGTCAAACAATTAAAAAAGCTTTAAATCTCTGATACTGCGCAAGTCCAATTTGCGAACTGCCTCACATTGTAAGAGATTAACTCGCACAAAACAAGAAAAACTTTATTTTTTTGCTTTCCTAAGAAATTAGCATACTTTTCTGTTAAAATTTCTTTCTCCGAAGAGATTTCTTTACCTCTTAAATTATTTTTCGTTCTTATTGTTCTTTTTTATAAAAATAATGATTTTGTAATACCTTGACGATTTAATTCAGGCATGGATGTTTTACCGCAAACCAGCATCCCCTGGGGTGAACAGCAGTACTTGGCAATTTTCAAGCCCTCAAGTAGCAAATTAATCTGTTAGTATCTTTTGAGGACAAAATGCTTTAAATCATGTGTAAAAGTTGTCTACGTTAATTTCGCCATTGTGTGGAGACAGATTTTTTTTTCCCTGTGAGAAGTGACATGACCTTTTGAATCAAACGTGACAGTAGGCGTGACTGCAATATTTGTTGAAAAAATGTGTTAGAAAAATATACTGTAAATGAATTTTGGGAAGTTTTAGCGTCAATTTAAACAGTTGCATAAGTTTGGGTGAAAGCAAGTCACGTTAGGGTAGTTAAATTAGATTAGATTAACAAAGGCATCTTAAACCAGGTTGTTAGTACATGTAACAATTTTTTCAATTTCAGTACAATTGTAGTAAAAATTTTTCCTTGGGTAACGAGTTTAGTTCACGTCAATACAAACAATTAAATTAGCTTAACTCAGGTTTCAGATTAGACATCGTTAAATTCTTAAAAAAACTAACGGTAGCTTAGTAATTTAAGCTATATTAGGTTAATTTAGGTTAGTTACGTTAGATTAATCAATCAAATCAATCAGGTCTCTTGCTGACCATCCAGCGTAGAGAGATTTTTTCGTTAAAGATTAAGTCAGATTGAAAATCAGGTTAGGCTAAGCAAGAAAAATTAGATTACGTTTGATAAATTTTAAGGTGCAAGAATAACTGCATGAAAGCATTAATTAGGCGCTTTTGACTTGGAATATTTCTTATGATAGTAAAAAATTTAACCTTGTCTTAAAGTTATTATTTAGCTTTAATTTGCCTTTTTCAGACCGTTTTGACTGACAAGACACTTACGTTTAAATATTGCTTAAACTTTTCATGTTGCAATTTTTATTTGCTTAAAAAAAAAAGAAATCTAAAAGCGAAAATGTTATTGAAGGCCTTTTATGGGCCTTTGGCGTATTTCACATGTGTTGCCAATGCGATATATGAAGGTCGTGTCGCATGTAAGGGAACGGCGAAAAGACTATGAATATTTGAAAGCGAGATTGGCAAGGAATGCCAACCAAAGGAATGAAAAATTGTGTGCTGGGAAACGGGTGGAGGGAGGAGAGGAAGGTGCCCGTTTGCGAAGGCCAACGCCGATTATGACCCGAGCAAACATTTATATGAGGACAAGGAAGCCATAAACGTGTCCTGCTGAGGGATTATTCATGACTGGGGATTATCGAGGCACACCAAGACCAAGAACGGACACTTGCAAACAGTTTTCGCCAAGCACCAACACTCGCAGTACGCGGAATACAGACGACTCCTAAACATTGTCTTCCATAAACTAACAATAATTGCTCCGCTGGCTCGCTTCGACAATGCTCGCAGATGGAGGAACTATGGACCACGAATTCCTGGCACTTTTTTCATACAGGATTTCTTGATACGGAAACTTTGTATTTCAGCTTGCGTCATATTTTTGGCAAGCTACTCAATTTTCGTCCCGAAACCGAAAAAATATCGTTTCAATTTGAAATAGATCTTAGAGTTAATATCGTTAGGCTAAATTTCACTAGGTTAGATAGGTTGATCTGTGATTGAGAAATTTAGGTTAAGTTACAAGAGGTCAAGTTGAAGTTAGATTGGACTTACGTTAAACTAGGTTAGGCTTAATTAGGTAAAACTGACTTGGTTTAGGTTAAGTTAGTTTGGCTTAAGTTAGTCTATAGACTTAGCTAGATTAGGTAACGTTTAATTACGTTAGATTTGTCTAGGTTAGGTTAAGCTTGCCTAGTTAAGTTTAGGTTGGTTGAGTCAGGTTTATGTCAAGCTTGGTTATGAGAAATTAGGTTAAATTAAGTTAAAATAGGTTAATTTGTTCTTATTTTGGGCTACAGTCAAGTTGACTTAGTTTAGGCCGAACTATTCTTTAAGGCGCTTTTAAATTAAAGCGCCTTAAATCCTTCCCGCCGAAGCAAATTAAAATTCCCGCCTTGAAAACTTCGCTTTGTATGAATTACTGCCGTACTCTACACAATACATCTGTATGTGATAAAGCGTTTGAGCGTGTTACACCAAAGTATCGAATGTTGCCTATACGCAGCTATTGAGCTGCGTATAGGCAACATAAGAAATCTTTTGCAATCGTTCATGTACTAAACGCCACGGCTTCACGGTCACGGCAGTAGCGCGAGCCTTGTCCCACGCCATCCTCTTTCGAACACTCGCGCTCCCCTGCCAGGCTTTCGCAATGGCAACTTTCATTCTTGCCCTGTGCCGTGCGGTTAGCACAAGACTGATTCCTGCTAGATCCGGACCAAGTCAAGGAAAATGGAAGTCAATTTAAGTTTAAGAAGGATTTGTGATATTCAACTCGTCATTTTTAAATCAAATGTGTTCAAGTTAAGTCATTCTCAGTTTTTTTTTTGCGTTGAAGTCAATTCATGTCAATTCATTTCTGGCTTTTTATAAGTCAAATTCAGTTCGAAAATAGTTGTGGCTTAGGAAACTCAAAATCATCGTGAATTACTGGATTGAACTGTTGTACTGCACGTCTTCAACATGACTGCTGCACAATTTTCTTTTTTTTAAAAAATCAGTTTTCTATTGAATTCTCTTACAACGGACTGTGGTTCGGATGTACTTTTTATAAAGTACTACCCCGTTTAACGAACGCAATGTACAGCGAACAACTTGTACAACGAAATGTACAAAATACTTGAACAGCTTTTACAAGCGGAAGAGCTTCAAGTCCAAGAAAAAATGCGGCATCCAAATCAGGTTCAAGCAAACATGCGTAGACCTATTCAACGACTTTGTCTTGCAACTTTCCAAAACCGTATTAAAGAAGACACAAAAGTAAGCCACATTAGATGGATTCTTCCCACGAGTGCCATACATGAAAACCAAGGTTGATATGGAAGAGGTAAAAAGATGGAAGATTTATGTAGCTTCGAGTGGTCTCGAGAGCCATTAATTGAACAAAAATGACTACTATATGTGTGAAATATACATTTTAACAGTCAGTATATTTTTAGCATTTTTTCCCACTTTTAAATCAACTCTTTCAGGTTTCGGTCTGAGATCAGGAACAGATTAAAATGATTCCATTGAATCCTATGGGAAAAAGCGTTTCTTATAAGGAATGCTGTCCGGGAACGATTAGGTTCGTTAAACGGGGTACCACTCTATTTTTATGTTTGAAAACTATTTGAGTTTCTTCTGGTACAAAAAGACTAAAATCAGTTTATCAAAGCTCAAATCTTTTAGTCAGTTCTTGCAAATTCACTCATTGTTTAAATTCAGTTCCACTTTTGGAGTAATGGACAAAGTCAAAATCAACGAAAATTGACTTCAGTAGAAATTCAATTTAGTGAACTTCACATGTCCAGCTGTGGTTTTGCTGGCATCGTTCTAACGCCGTGTGTGGCGCAAATCAATCCTGCTTTTAAGTTTCGTACCTTATTTACTCTCTTGAGATTGTCTCAGCTCTAAAAATCCCATGTCGTTGAAATGTTGCGAAGCTGGCTACACGTGTAGAAACTAAACCGCAGTGTCCTTAAAAATCCGTAAAACTTGTGAATCCATCAAGTCAGTGCCCCTCAGAAAAAAAGTTTTCGAAAAACGTTTGACAGCTGTAAAATCTGCCAGTTCCAATCCTCGCCGAAACAGCAAGGAGCCATCAACTGTCTTATTTATTCTTTCCTGTTCTGCTCAACACTGGCGTTTACAAGTCTTCCACGTTCTTCCCTTGCGGATGATGAACTATAATTCCTTCATTCATTTTTATGGTACTCTTTTATTCCTTTTTCCTTCTGTGCTTCCCGGTTCTTTTTGGAACGTGTACGTGCACTTGTGTGTCCTGACCACTTTTCGCCCTCGAGAATTTGGTCCCCGCTGCACGATGGCGCTCTCGCCAATGAGGACGCTATTCATTATCATTACGGTGCCACGATGACGTCCATATCAGCTTTTTCACACCTTCATCCCTCTCTTGATTAAATCTTTTTCCCCTCAAAATTTAAAAAAGAGCAAATGGCGCTGACAATGAATTAAGACCACTTCTGGCCGAAAACGTCCCCCTGCAGTGTGAAACTTTCGAGTGCGTCTTCTTTTCCCAAGCCACTAGCAAGGTGGATAACCACAGGTGATTCGTCACCACCCCACGTCACCACCTACTGCGATAATCTTTAATGATTCTTCTTGCACCTTTAACCGAATACATGTAATGAAGTAACCAGGCCACCTAGCTTTTCAACAAGTTTTTTTTCTTAAAAAATGAAAAATTACGTTGCGCATCGGGATGTCACGTCAGATCTTTTGTCACCCCAGAGAGAAATTCCGTTACTTTCGTAATTTTGCAAATTAACCTGCTTACTCACTATCACATGTGAAGTGCTTCAAGGGACTTGGTATTGTCTCTGAGTTATTAAATAAAATTTACCAAGAAAAGTATGCGGAATAGAACGAAACAGTCTGAGGAATGAAAGAAATGATGAAAGGAAAGAATCGAAATGAAAAATTGCGTCAATCTTTTGTCACTTGACAGGTGAATTATAACCTTGTAAATTGACCTTATTAAGATCACAAGAGAAATGCTATGAAGATTGTTTCTTAATGAATAAAAATAGAAAATATAAGAAAACGACGAACACCAAAGTAGTGCAATAAAAGGAACATAAAAGGAAAAATTACTTAAAATCACTTACCACCTGGCGGATGAGCTTTTGAAACTGACTCTCTAAGATATAAATTAAGTTACGTTATAGTTGTAATTAGATCGTGGTAAGCTATCTTAGTTAGCCTAGATAAATTTACTGACGTTAATTCACTTGATTAGATTTAGCTATGTCATGTTAACTTAGTCAAGTTATAGTTAATCTAGGTCATGCAAGTGAAATTAAATTAGAATAAGCTTAGGTTAAGTTTATGTAGCACTATTAAAGTCACTTATTTAATTTAGTTACATTACGGTAGGGTTAGGTAAGTTTGGTACTTAGTTTACGTTAAATAAGATAACAGAAACAAGACTAAGCTGCTCCAAGAGTTTAATTACAGTGTTTTTGGCTCTCATTATTCTGGTTCCTAAATATCTGCTATGAATTTACGTATCGTAAACTAGACACTTTTTTGCCCATGTTTGGGAAGCGTGGAAGGCTTGCGTACCGCGTAAGTCGAATCCCTTGCACTTAATAGCATGGACAAAGCACGCGTAAAACGAGGTAAAATAGCACAAGAAGCAGAAAATTGCGCGAAATGCTTAAAATACTCCAAATAATGAAATTTAATGATTGAAGTAAAAGTTTTCTTAAAGAATGAGTATTTTAAGTTCTTAATCTAAGATAATCACTCTAATCTTGAAAAAGTTTTGAAGCTTTAGTGCTCTCTGACAGCGTAAGCCGAAGATAAGGTACGTGATGGTATTGTGAACGACAGGGAGAAAAACGCGTAAAGTGAAGTACGACGGTGCAAGCAGGAGAATATTGCTCAAAATCTTCAAAGTGTTTTAACTGTTGACATTCTTGGGAGATTTATCGAGTTATTTCTGAATACCTTAAGTCTCATAGTTACTTGAAAAGCGATTTATTATAAAGAATCGGTAAGAATCGAGTTTTAAAGCTCGCATACCGCGCAAGTCGAATATAATGTATTTAAAAAGCTATGCCTAATGTAAAACTTTTCAATGTACCAGAAACTTGGGAAAAGTTGGAAAAAGTCACATTTTCGTTCAGATTTTGTTATGTATTTCGGCCTAGTTTTTGAGCAAAAAGTAAAAAAAAAAAGATTTAGTTAATAATACCGTGTAAAATACCTTGTAAAATACCGTGTAAAATAACACCGTGTAAAATCGAAAATGCTACAATTTCAAAGTCCGCATTCAAAATTGCTTCACAGCTTAGAATGCGAACGAGGAATTTCACAACAAAAATTCAGAAATAACACGTGTGGAGAATGCTTATTTCTGGTCACTTGCTAACGTGATCGGCTGACCATGATTTACCACATTCTCCTGAAAAAAGGACTGCAATTGTTTGGGGTCCACGAATGCACGAATGAAAAGCGAACGTCAGAACACAAGGAAATTTAGCCTAAACTTACATTCTTTGCATATTTTTACTTTTTTGCACTTCCTACTATTTCTACTACTACATTCGTCTTTTCTGTCCATAGTATTGTCAAGTTTCGGGAGGTTTTGGCTTATTACTTAAATTATATAAGTTTCAAGTCGCAAGTCGTGACTTGCATGGATGCAACGCGCTCCCTTCCAAAAATCGATTAGCTATAGCACGGGAAAAGAGTCAAAATTTGCTAGATAACTTTGAACATCACATTTGCCTGAACGCAATAGGTTACGACTGTGTATAGATTCTGATTGCTTACAAGAGTTTTCTTTATTGGATATTTCTGGGGAAAATTAAGCTTCTAGCTGTTGTAATTACCGTTTGGTAGTGAAAATTCAAACACTAAAAATGTGCCAATAAAGTCTCTTAAATTCAACCTCTTGATTTCATGAAATTTGTCAAAACAAAGACTTCTTTCTCTTTTACAAATACAAAATTGTATTAAGTAAACTATTACTGCTCGCCTCCATACAATTATTTTGTTTCGCTGTGTTGAATAGTTGAGGAAGCAGTAAGTATTTTACTGTTTCCCATATAATTTTCAAAATTACCCCATGTGTTCAGAATAAAGTTGAAAGTAGCCCACGCAAAACGGGGTAGGAACATGTAAGAGGGCAGGAGTATAGTGAAATCATTATAATGTATTAAATCAATTTAATTACGTGCATTTCTTAAATAATTCTTATAAGTCCTATAAATTACTAAAAATTCAAGATTTTAACCAATTATGAAAATATATTTTCAAAGCCTGATATGAATTTTTTTATTGTATAATATACCAGCGTAAACAAAGAATGCTATCTTTCAAAATATTACATTTTTACCATACATAATCTCTCTTGGCTAAACCATTGCATTACTTTTCTTTATTACTTGTTTGCTTTCTTACTCAATTTACTGTGTTCGATTATCAATGAGTCATTCGTTTCTATGTAGTTTTCTCTTACTCTAGAAGACAGTCCTATAAAGTAGTAAAAAAAATTCTCTGGAGTAGGAGGCAAAGTCTTATTAAAAATACGCAAATAAATAAAATATGCAGGAAGCAAAGGTTAGCAAGATAATCTTTTGTCTTTAAAAGATGATTTGGTCTTGTCCGAAACGCTCTTTTACGCAAGGGGGCATGTCCTACCCCCCTTGTACCCTGTAGGTGATGCAAAAACAGGCAAAAGCGACGACCTGGTGGCCGGAGGTGGGCCAATAAATAATGCGGAAAGGTGCGTTCTGGGGTGTCTTGTAAGTGGCTGACAAGAATGAATGCGCCTTGACACCAGGTGTGTTCTTCGCTCGCCCGGAGGACGAATGAGCCCAAGGATGATGACTTGGATGATGCAGTGGTCATCCGTCGAAGTGCACACGTTCATATGTGAATGTTCTGTTAAGAAATTGAACAATAGTTGCCATTGTTCTTCTCAACTTTAGTTCTTTCTACTTCTGTTGCATTCGCTAAGTTTTATCTGCATAATTTTCATGTTGGTATTTTTTTCACTATTTCGTGTTATAATTTAGCATATTTTTGCAAGGTTTTTGTTTTCTTCATTGATTCAAATGACTTTTTGTGCCTAATAAATAGTCTCAGTTTAAAATTACTCTTGTTTTCCTCGTAGCACCATAGAAATTTTGCTTTGGTCACAAAAAACGAGTATTGCCTAACAGACGTTAGTAAAGCTTCCCGTAATCGTTTTTTATGTTCTATGTCCGCCAGGTAGAAACGGAAAGGATAAAAGGAAATACAAGGAAACCGAGTTTTTATTCATACATCGTTGATGAAATATGTACAGCGATCCTGGCAGGTATTCGACGAAGTACGGGAAAGCAGCGGAGATCTATTGAAAATCCCGAGGAGGGCAAGTATAAAGAGTCGAATAAAAGAAAGAGAAGAAGAACTTGCGACACGTCATGGCGAAAATGACGCTAGTCCATCAAGTGCGACCCATAGTACCACACCCAGATCATTTGTTATTTTTATTTTAGAGAGCTCTTTTGTCCAGCTTGGTCTTTTTGTCGACTGAGATGCTTTTCTTTCAATCGGCCATGCCGGTTTTAGCGGAGGAGACGATTCGTCTTTGTCGAGACCAGGTTCTTACCAACGTTGCTCCAGTGTCAGGTAAAAATGGGACACCTTACCTTTTCAGTAGGCAACCATCAGTTTGGTCGCCCCAAAGTTATTTCCAACTCTATTTTCTGAGAACTATTTCAGAAAGTATAGCATAACCTTCATTTTTATTTTCTTTTAGGTCTGACGGTTAAAAATAATAGCCTGGATTTTCTTGATCTGGCAGGAAATTAAAATAAGAATGGACAATGTTTCTTGATTAAATCAATCTATTCTCTACACCAATTTGTAAACTGTGCTTTTAAAGCATAAGCTTGTAAAAACTTTAATGCTACCGAAATAACGATGGAGAGGTACTTCAACTTCCTTGACTCGTTTTAAGTTATTGTCTGTATTGCCATGCGGAGTGCTTTTACGCCTAAACCTAAAAATATGCGCCAGTTATAAAATAGCTTTTATTTCTTCTATTTATTAAAAAGAGTTTTCGATGTTGCAAGTTTCAACAAGCATTGACATTAACTAGGATAAGAATTAAGTCGATTAAAATATAAAGAGTATGCCAAAAATAAAGTAAAAAATTCGCAAAATGCGAGCGAAGGCACGATTGTTCGTTAAATCATTCAGACAGCGTTTATGGTTAATCAGGTAAGTGATTGTCGCAACAATTAAACAAAGTTCGATATCTCTTGATTTATTCCACTGGAGCCCATTTTCGCTAGATTGAACGAATTTGCTATTTTTCGCTTTTTGAGTTTCCCTTCAAAGATGCTGAAATCCATAAGCATTTGCTTAAAACCAATTGCTATAAAAAATTTTAGGTTATTTTTTTTTCTTAAGCCTTTTTCCTTTAAGAATGTGCAAAGTAATAACAAATGCGCAACTATCCTTGGTTTTTCTATTTATTGCCAGTTTCTAATGTCTCAAGTCTTAACAGAGGTTTGTAGTAGCTTTTGGTTTCGCAATTTCGCAATTTCGCTCCCTTTTGACTTTAACATTACACTTATGCAAAATTAAAATATCACGATTTCAGAATTATTTAAAGATTTCTCGATTGATCCAAATCGAATGAATTTGGCTGAAAAAACTGCAAGCTAAATTACTTAATTTCTCTTATAACTCGCTTTAACATTACCTTTTACTTTGACTTATTGCAGTTTGCTTTGACTTATTGCAGAGCTTGCTGTTCGCTAAAATTCTATGCGAAGTAAATTTATTGTCCACATGCTTCTAAATATTAGAAATTATTTGACGTTACGTTTGAATAGTTCGATTAAAGTAATACAAATTGACGAAACATTAATTTAAACTATCGGAAGAAAATTGACTAAAATCTTACATTTCAATCTGGTTAGATTCTTATCAATAAATTCAATGTTTTATTCCTATTAAAATTGTACTTTTCCATGAATTTTGCCCAAAAGCGATCAATTTCTTTTCACTTTCAGGACGTGACTTCAACAAGAAGCGAATGAGGCATAGGAAAAGTTTAACAAACAAAGAAAAACGTTCCATACACGTTCCTGATACTTAAACTTCTGAGCATCGCAATTAAGAAAAAAATTGAAGCCAATTTCTGACCTAAATCCAATCCTACAAATTCAGACAGCTAAAACCAAGCGCGACCTAACTAAACCTAACCTAACTTAACACAACCATACATTGTAAGATTGGAAGGGAATTAACTTGAAAGCTGCTTTCGACTTATTTCCATCGAGTAGACTTCAAGAGCTACCATTTCAAACTGAATTAACTGCTTTCGTACTTGAACAGAACTAAGACATAAAACGTATTCTTGACCCGAATAAAGTCACACTTCTTGAGTTTATTCAGGTGTGCTTTACTTTTCTTAAAAAGCATAATCCTTGCGAATGCAAAGTAATAATTCTCAGGCAACCAAAATCGCCACGTCCATTCCTAAAAGTTAAGTATTGTTGGCTAGCCCTGTAATTTGGCGCAACTTGCACTACGACAACGCTCTACGGCCATTACTCCCCTTGCACGCGAGTTATACGCTTCTACCCCACCTCCACCCTACCACCTTTTCTGACATATTATCCACCAACGATGGCCCACTCACTTAATGGGTCGTTAAGGGTTAGACCCTTTGGTAAAAGGAGCTCGGGACAACTGGAGGTTTTAGACCCTTCGACAGTCTCTCCCTTTCCCCCCCAAAAAAATCCCTTAAAGGGATGGTTTAAAGGGTGGGTAGTACCCGTTCAAAAGGAAGAAAGAAGAAATATCTGAAGAAATAGCAGCAACTTGTTATAGATACAATCTCATTGCTGGCTCTATATAGAAGCTTAAAAGACAGCTTTTCTATCGACTATCGGCAGTTAAGGCTTTCATCATAGCGCAGAAATAATTTCTTCCCAATGATTCCTCTTGACGGTCTGCCGCAGGCACTTCATATTCGAAAGAAAAAAACATAATGGAAGGAAAAAGAAAAAGCTAGAAAGTGTCCATCTTCCTGGGCTCTTCTCCTTTGGTGACGTTAAGTATCGGCACACGGAGGAAGACTCGACTGGGTTGATTCTCGCAAAGGGAGCAAGGGCACGGGAAAGAAATGTCAGGAAAAAATATAGAAATTCCCCTGATGTTCTGCTCATCTTCAAGAGACCCCCGGCCAGGGCCATTAGATGTCCCCATAGCTCATCGAACAAGTAAAACCCCAGGCACACTGGCCTACGAGCACACATCTTCCTTACTATTCCTTTTTTTTAAAAAAAAAGAAGAAAAAAAAAGAAAACAGCATTTTGTCCTTCTTGTCTCTGATTCTTTGCCTTTCAAGTTGAACTGCACTGTACGTGAAACTGTGGAAAAACTAAAAGTTTTCTGCGGTGTCGGCACCAGTTACAAAGGAGGGTCATGTCCACCCTCAATCCAGACAACGTGTTTAGTAAAATTAAAAATGTAAGAGAAGAACAGCAGCAATCTTAAGGTCACGGGAAAACTGCGCTTATGAACACTTAAATAGTGAAATCATGATTTTGTAGGTGAATTGTAACATTTTCGGATCAATCTGAAAGGGAAATATTATTAAATACGAAAACGTAATACCGTTGGTCACCGTACGACTTTTCCTAGTCGTTATACTGTAAGGGAAGATTGATTGTTGCAACAATCAATCTTTTTGCCTTCGCCCTTACTGTTAACTTCCTTTTCCCTTGTTCATTCTGGGTTCAACCTTGTGCCGAGCCAGTCGTAAAAATTCTACCACTGAACCCTAAATTTAATTGTTGCCCAAATCTGTTGTTCCGCACCTAATACAACAGCTAGTTGAAGTTAAGCTCGTGACTAAATAAAGAAGAAGAATTCCCCGTTTGGTGTGTACACCCAAAACAGATTAGTAATAATAGCTGCATTTTTTTCTGGAGTGACGCGTTTTTAACGTAAAGATTTTACGTAGTCTTCTTTCGCTAACTTAATGTAACCGGCACCACCCTAAAGTAAGGACATCTAGTGTGGCTCATTAACTAATCTTATGTGGATCAAACTAACCTGACGTAACCTGACTTAACGCATTTTGAGTAAAGTAAACGTTTATTTCAGCATAATCATGATCGAACCAAGCTAAAAAAGTAATATAGTTTTTAAACTACTTTAAATAACTTTATATTTTACCTCAGTTTAACCAATTTGGTACGATTTTACCAGCGTTCTGTGCAGCGTTCTGTATTAGCCTGACTTTAACTGAAGTACAGTAACATAACCTAAAGTTACATCAGCTGGGGTTATTTTGAGCGCTTGATGTAACTTTTGAATATTTTAGGAGAAAAGGGTGGGCCATTTTCTGCTCATCAACTATTCAGTGCTACGTATCAAATTAGGAGTTTTAAATTCACCAATGAACAGGCTTTCTTATTATGGCAATATAACGTATTTGTTTTGAAACACTTTGTGTAAGAGGAGGCTAAAATATATGTAATATCTTTGGCGTATTTGTAGTGTCTCCGTTTTCTCACTTCTAAATGGCAACTACGAAAGCTAGCTCACTTTTCTTCCAAAAGTAAAACGTGATGTCCATTTCTTATGTCTTATAAATCAAACACACCTAAAACCTTTTACATGTGGGCAAACTGGATCTTTATAATTGTCCACTCAACTCTGAATCTTTTCCCGCATTACAGCTCACGGGATTTTGGAGTGGACTGCGTCGTGGCCAGGACACTGGCGACTTGTGATGAAAAATGATATGGAAACTCAACTGACACGTCAAACCCCCTTGAAATTGAACGCAATGTGTAAAGGCAAGAAAAAAGCAATAGAAAAGACCGTAGGAAATGCAAAAACAAAAAAAAATGCGAATATGAAAAACAAATATAAGTTATGAAGCTTGACTTTCCCTTTTTCTGACTTTAAATTTTTCGTTTATATTTTTTCCTGAAATGACAAATGATAATTTTCCTTAAAAAATCGTCAACCATGTTTGCTCATGCACGTTAACAATGACCAAAGGAAATTTTGCGCACGCTGTTATTTCTGATTTTCTGTCGAGCAATTTCTTACTCCCATGTCAAGCTGTACCTGCGTGTTGTAACCTCCGATTGCGTACTTTATAAATAGAACACACACGCTATCATGTAAGTGAAAACTTAGTAAATTATTCAATTATACATGGTAATCTAAAGAGCTTTTTTCTCGCTTTTACTGTAAAATTAGCCAAAATAGATAAGAAAAGGAAAAAACGCGCTTTGAATTTTCGTTCTCTGTTTACCCCAAATCGAGTTTAGATTCTTGTGGTTATTTTTAAAACCGCATAAATGTTCAAACTCTAATGTAACTTTCACCCCAATTACTTAATAAAGTATATAATTTTTCTCATTAAAACCTAACAAGTAGCAGAAAATATTGTTCGTTCTGGAGCTTTATTGTCTTGAGCGTCAAAGTCACGTTGGTAACACTCACAACAGTAACCTCCTCCACTGCAAAGGAAGAGAAAAAAGCATGGCAAAGATAATAACGCAACACAAAACAAAAAGCCCTTTCCCGCAATTTTACCCGATCTTCACGTTCAATGGGGGGTCGAAAGAGGCCAACAGGGTTCATAAAATGGGCCGGTGGCAGTGTAAGGCTAAGGTGAATCCTGACAGCAAATTGGTGACATGAGACTCGGCCCGAGCCGCACGAAAAAGGATCCAATCCATAATGAGTTGAAGAAAGAAGCTGTTTCATCCGCCCTGACCACCCCACCCAAAAACCTTACCGAGTTCAATTAGATCTTGGGTAGCACAAATGCCCACGGTAAAACTTACAAGTTAGCAGGGATGCTGAGGAAGATTAAGCTAAGAAGGAAAAATGGAGGCCAAGGAAACGAAAAAAGTCCCAAAGGCCAAACAACGTCTAAAATGTCAAATCAAGCGAGTGCCTTATAAATACTCCTACCGAATTTGCCCGGGAGGGTTTTAGAGGGGTTTCTTTTGGCAGTTGAACATATTTCTGCGGCTTGGCAACGACAAACAAACCTGCAGAGCCTGGTGGTATTGTCGCTACTTTTTCCTAAGATTACGGCCAAGAAGCGCTCGGTAATTGCTTTATGGGGGAGAAACTGCAAGTCTTGCGGTAGGCTTCGAATTACTTTCGAATTACGAAACTTTCTTACTTTCTTTTATTTTTAAATTAAAAAAGGTAGCAAAAAGCAACAAGGCAGATGGTGTCTTTTAGCCTTTGTAGATGAGACCAAGTGCGCTTAATAATGTCTATCACGCTTACAGATGCTTCATCAACGGGAAATGATACAAGTGCAGATCAGTAACCATAATAAGCGACCTGTTCACAGATTAGCTATGTTTGTTTATTGTTTCCAGTGTCAGTATTCAACAACTATAGCAGCTCTTTAGATTTGTTTTTTGGGGCAAGCTTTTCGTCGCTTTACCGCCGGTTATCAAGCATCAAGGCTACAATTGTGGCTACTTTTATTTAAATATTTCAGAAATACGGCTAAAAAAATTTGCTAATCGCTTTATGGGAGCGATATTACGCACCTAGCCTACTTTCTTAAAGAAGATAGAGAAAAGAATCGGTATTATTTTGGTAGTTAGAACAAGACCAAACGCTTTTCAATAAACTTAATTGTACCTTAAAAGTGTTATCACATGTTTCCGTGACAAGAAAATAAGAAAAACAAATAGTTACCAAAATTGTGCCTTTTGAGGTTCGATGTACTCGTTAATTGTTATCACAAGAGCTCTCTATCAACAGTTAGGTTCACGGCACACTTTTCACCTGTAGTTCCATTCAGAACCGTTGTAAAGTATTGGAATTGACAGGTTTACACTGTAGCGTTTTATTACATTTTCACAAAACGCGACAAGAAATTCAGTAATTGTTTCGAAGGGAACAAATTGCAAATTTCGTTGTAGGTCTAGAACACTTGACGTTTTTGAGAAAAATAGTGTAAAAAACAATGCAAATAGCGCCTTATTTTTTTTTCAACAGCAATATGGCTTGCAACAACAGTTCTATTCTTAACAGTTTTCTTTACTTTTTCAGGAAAAGATGCATTCTCGAAATACGCAGTTTCCAGTTTAATGAGTGTATTTAAATAGGGTTTACCAAGTGTAATGTATTTTAGTTCAGTTTCCTTGTAAATCACGTATAAGACAGTCGGACTATAGGACACGCACGAATAGCTATTTAAGGCCCCGTTATACGCAAACCCCTTATGGGAGAATAACATGGGAATTTTTCAGGCATCATGTTAGAAAAAGTGGTTACAAAATCAAAGAAACTGTTGTGACAGCAATATTGGTGTTGTAGATGTCTAGTGCACTAATTTAAGCTTTTCTTTAAAAAGTTTTTGATAAATTTGTAAATTGCGGTTGAATTTTTCTACTATTTTACTCTACGGAAAATGAAAATCAGGCAACCTGGTGCACTAGTTTTGATTGTTTGGAACTGAATTGACACACTGGCACAGAATTGGTACCATTTTCTGTCCTATATCCTTCTACTTTCCTTTTGTAAGCAACTTCCTAATTCTTGTGAACATTTACGTTTCACAAATTCACTAGCAGCGCTCCAAGCGGCACGCTTGCTTCTGCCGCGTAGTTTTAACCTCCTTCTTCATTTCAGAACGTTTTACATGGCTGTTTACCCGAAATTTCCCACGTTGGCAAAAGAAGCCTTTTCTTCTGTTTATCATTGAATCGTCAGCAAACATAAAGCAACAGTTAATTTGATGCTGAAGGATTTGGTTCATGGGAGCGAAAGTCGAACTCGGGCTTGAGTTTAGACTACAGTGGTATCCAAAATCACCCGACACTCGCCATAGCATTCTCTTGCGTGGTGTTTTGTTTCTCGTTTGCTTTAAGTCTCTTGCCAAGTGCTGCAGTCCGTTATTTAATGGTATTGAAAGTGCTTGACGTTGCTCGAAACTTAGCTCTAGCTTTATAGTTGAAAAGGAAGCGATCTGACAGATTTACTGGGTTGGCTATACATACACCAGAGAGTCAGTGAACCAAAAGCTATGGTTTTTAGCCGTTGCCAGCGTTAAGTCTGAGGGGATTCTGCGGTGCTTGTATTGGGTAAAAGTAAAACCAACCCCCACAAAAGATGGAAGGACCATCAGTTGGCTAAACTGATTTATGACCAAGTGAAGGTTTCTTACCAATGCATTGGCATCAATTTTTCGCCTCATATCCTTTTCACCCACCACAACCCCCAGACCAGACACAAAAACTTTCCTAGGCATTCTGCTTTTAGCCCTAATTCTGGACAAGGGAGTTAGTGAGAGGGGTGAATGTGGCAGGGGTGGACAACTCCCGAAAAATTGGTTAAGATCAACCATTGTTGGGCGTTGTATCAAAGTCTGGTGACGTCCCTTTCGCGTGGGTCTTCAAAATATTTCTACTGATATGTAGTATCCTTACTCCCGACCTTGAACTTGTGCTTCAAAATTTTAAAAAAGAAACAACGAACAAAAATCTTTTAGGTGAAAGCAGATATCCAACACGACATTTTTGGTTTATTTTGTTGGAAAAAAAAACTCACTAAAGTTGTACGTAAACTTAACTTAAGTGAAGGCCTTAGTTGTCGTGCGTTAAGGAACTTAAATTAACCTGATTAACTAAATAATACTTGATCAACTAAGCCTGTTTTCTTTTTTTGGGGTAAGGGGAACGCGAACAACCGTAAACATCCAACTTCACCTTTAAATTCAAAATAATATTGCTACAAAATCAAGAATCTTGGACAAATATATCTGACAGCCAGGAAACGTCAACCGTTTACCCCACGCAAGGCAGAATGGTTGCATGGGAGGTCATTGTGAGTAGGATTTTCCCACTGAATTTTAATACACTAAAAGTTTGCTACGACGAACTCAATGTAGAATGAGAAAATGAGAACTACATGGGAATTACCAAACGATTTTTCTGCAAAAGGAGGACAATAAGACTTCGGTTACGTAGTTCCGTGTTTTGGTGTTAATTTTATGTAAACACAGTGTTTTAAGCATTACGGTAGATTGCAACAAAGTTTGGTAGAAAAGTAAGGCAATGAAGCGACATCACTTCACTTTGCTCCAAATGTCTTTGTTGTGGCAAGCGTAGCGTGGTTCTAGGTGGTGCAGAGAGCCACGCGTGGGGAGTAGGTAAACAAAGCGCTGTCCGTTTCCCTCTTTCTTGGGTATGAATATGGAAGCAGCTTTGGTTTTTCAGAGGGGTACATGCATGCGTGTCCCATTAAAAGAATGTGAAGCCATTATCCTGCGACAGGGTTTCGTCGACAGTGACAAATTAGGCCGGGCCAACTTTTGGCGTGGTCAACTCTTTGATGACAATGAGTGACGGGCAGCCATCTTGATGTGACAACGCAATGAATAGCGAAAAGGGAGAGATGCTCCAGCACTGACACGCAGTCCGGGAATCCTTTGGGGACTGCTAATGGGCATTTTTCAAGCTTGCCACCCCACAGTAATATAACAAAAAGGAAAGAAAGAAGACAACCTGTCCCCCCTCATCCTCCCTCCCTTCTCCAGCCCTTACACAGTGAAACATGAAAAATTAGTACAACCTTGAAACGAATGGACACCTAGCCGAAAGTAATTGTCAGGGCTCCTGACCGCCATTTCCTTTACTTGTTCGGTAACACGGAACGATTTTGTATTTTACGAATGTAAGACTTATAGTAATCCGCTCAGTGAACGTGCCCCGGTTTGTGCCCTGGAACGTTTAATAGCAGTTACAAAAACTGATGAATTAGCTACATATTTCCGGCTGCTAATATTCCAAGGACGCTCGTAAGTAGGTTACGGTACTTTTTGGTCGTAAATCTGTTCTTTCTTAATTTTCCGTAGCCTTTCTGTTTTGCTTATTTGCTACTGTAAGAAAGTGCGCTGCCAATTATTTTAAGTTTTTGAAATTTATTATTTTCTCATAAAATCTTGTCACCGTCACAAAGAAAAGAGAAAATCACAGAGACCGAATGAATCATAATGATGTACTACAACAATGGTTTAGTACAAGAGGGTGAACGAGGGTATTACGCAACGGGGTGAAAATATCTCTTCTCAAAGCTACACCCTTGACTGAAGCAAGAAAGAGGCGATACCGAAAGTTAATGGTGGTCTGATAACTGCATAACGGTTTTGACGACAAGATCTGGATCCCAAAGAGAGAGGCATGTATAATCAGCCATAAATCCAGGGGTCTTGGTCTAGGGCTGTCCTTTTCCACTCGACGTCTCTTCGGTCCATCTCGCGGTTGACGAGTGGGAGTGATACGGTTTTAATAGATTTCCAGGGCTTTTGCCGATCGAAGGATATGTTTTCAGTTATAGTTCTCGGCCCAGTTCCTTTTCTTTATAATCTAGCAATGTTAAGACTAACCTAACTTAACATTACCGCACTTACCTAAACTAACACCAACTTAGACTAACCTAAGAAGCTTTAAGTAACCTCACAAACACAATTCTAAAAGTTGAAAAGTTAATCAAATCTAGCCTAATGTAAGTAAAACTAATCCTAGGTAAACTTATCTTGACTTACTTAATCTAGGAGTCATAGACCTTGAGAAAGTTGAAGTAAAAGCTACCTTAGGGAGCGTACTTTAATAGCGCCATCAGAAATGTGCCATTTTTGGACCCTATCCTCCCATTTCGCCATCAATTTTGGCTGTTTTCCCAATTTTATAACATTAAGCGTCATCACTGGCCCAGTGATAGCGCCATTAAAGTACGCTCCCTTAGTTAGAGTGAGGTTAAATTAAAACAATTCTATAGCTAAGCTAACGTTCATTTCGATTCTGTAGTTATGTTAAGTTGGTGAAGTTACGCTCATTTAGGTTTGATAGGTTAAATTTTAGGATGGGCTTGAGTAGTTCTGTTATGTTACGGTAACCAAATTAAGTGAGGTTTGTTTAGTAAAGATAGGTTGCATTAGGATAAATAAGTTAACTTAGACTAAGTTACAAGTAATTGTATAGGACAGGATGGGTTTGTTTAGTTAAATTAAGTTCTTAATCTTAATATTACGTTAGATAAGTTACGTTAAGCTAAGTTAGACAGGTCATGTTAATGTCAATTAACATGACCTGTCTAACTTAGCTGAATTTTCATTGTTGCCAAGGTCCCAAGCGAAAATCGTTTTTTAGAGTAAGGAAACGTTCATAGTACCATCGTCTAATTTTATGAAAGAGCTTTGACAGGAAGTTCAAAATGTAAGGTAGGATAACTTGGTTCTACGTGCCAGTGAACTTTTGTTGCTATCACACGGTTTTTATAAACAAAAATGGTTAGTGCCGCATTACGTAACGTTGGAAACCAATTTTTTAAATTTTAAGTCACGTGCAATAAAAACTCTGACACAAGTTGTAAAAGAGTAAAAAATTTCTATCTAAGCTTAGTCCAATTTATCTCTAACCTAGTCTAATACATCCCAATCTAACATAACTTTACCATACCTAACTCAACCTTAACTAACCTCATGAAACACAATTTTCTTTCCCAAATCTGGTTTTACTCAACTTAACCTTGCCTAGCCTAACTTAACGTAGTCTAAACTTAATGTGACTCAACCTTAAATTTATTAAACTAACCTAACCAAACGTGGCCTAATCTAACATAATCATACTTTACGTAATTTAACCCGATCTTGCCTAACTCGACATTCACACCAGTTCTTCACCTGGACAACGTTAAACTTTTCGACGAAAGGGTATGTCATTTAACCCGGTTAAACCGTGTGCGGATAAGAAAGAAGGTACTGTATTTGTAATCCATTAGCCTGTTAGTCAAACGAAACCGTCAATGGAGCTGGAAAAGCCGAAGATTCCCATGTTCTACAGCCACTCGAGCCCACCGGAAATGAGCTGTACCTTTCGTTACATTGCAATCGGCTACTGTCATGACTCTAAAATCGGATCGAGTGAAAATAGCCTCAGAAAGTAAACTTTATTCCATTTCTGACTCCAAGTTAAGTGAGCCACACCAAAAAGAAACAGAAGACAAGCAGAAATCTGAAGAGCACAGCTTCTCCGTTGGCTTTTTGTTTTTCGTCACCCCGACAAAGAATGAAACATCCGAGCGCTGTTTCCCTTTGCTTGGGAAAAAGAACAGCTCCAGAATAAAATCGTAGAAAGAAAGAAAAAAAAAAAGCTGGGCTATTTGTCAGAGCAAGGCAAGGAGCAATATTTTGACGTTGTGCCTGGGGAATGACGGGCATGGCGAACCTCGCACTCTTCGCCTATCCTCATAAACACATCACTAACACTCAGTCTCATTTATATTCTCTTCCATGGCTAAACATTGCCAGCTTGCCTTTCTCCACTGGTCCTACCCCCACCAAAGCCTTACTTCTCACTTTGCATCCCCAAAGAAGCGCCCCCCTTGTAAGAAAAAACGGCGTGGTTAGAGAGGCTTTTGTTGATAGATACAAAGTATACAGGTTTTGAGAACAAGAAAAAGGATTCGCTCACTTTCTAACTTACTAAGATGTTACACACACGTGACGTAAAGAAGCACAGAAAAACCTTGTTATAGCGGGCAGCAGGGAGACGGAAAATAGTTCGTTCCGCCCGATTGTCTGTAATGGCCACTTAAATGTCATTCGTTTCACTAGGACACGCGACCTTGTACAAAATAGCCCGTTGTCTGCTATAGCCAGCATCCGTTACAGCAAGGTTTTCCTGTAGTATTTGGCTATACAAGCCTTGTTCGGTTAATATTACTACCTGAGGTGGTCAACGTTTTTTGGTTCTGTAAAAAATTTGCAGGTCAATATAGATTAAGTATTAGTTAAGCATACGAAACTTTGTTCGTATTCTAAGCTATGATAGTCTTTCAGAGATAATCTTTCTCAAACGTCACTGTAAAACATGAATACTGATAAGTGTTCATTTAGGTTCCGGGTACTTCTGGCGTCAAAACTTCACTTCATTAGGCTAAATTAGCGTAATTTAACGTTTCTTCACTCAGATTTACCTAACGTGATGTAAATTTTACCCAATCTAGCTTCATTAACTTAACCTAAGCTAGGTTCTGACACCTTAACATGAGTATACCTAGCCTATCTTTATTTTAGCTTTAAGTTCATAACCTAACGTTACCTACCGTAACTTAACCTTACCTCATTTTACAACCTAGCTTAAATTAACCTAACTTAAATTAAACTAATCTTACCTAATTTGCAAAAGAACTCCGATTTTGTCAACCTGTCGAGACCAAAATGTAGTAGACAAATTTGGTAGTTGACAAAATCAGATGCACGTGTTTAGTGCATTAGAAAAATACAGTCACCTTACGTGACTTTTTTTTCCAATGAATTCAGAGGAGGGATGGGACAGTGTGGGCACTTTCCTGCTTTTGATTTTTCTCTTAACGTTTTCTCTTCAGACAAAATTAGAGACTAAAGTTATGTGCGTTCGATACTCTACTATCCTGGCTAAAAATTGCATGTTCCAAAAGGACGAAAAACAAAACTAGACTCACCTAGCTTAGTCTAACCTAACCTAACTGAACCTCACATGACATAACTTATTTAAACCTATCAGTCCATGGGGCGTATAACAGAAAAGCACCAAAAAATGCATTACGAAGTTAAAATATCTTAATGAAAACTAACAGTTACATGTCCTGTCGATATTGGAAACTTTCTAGCACTGACTTGTCCTAAAAAATGCATGATTTTGACCAAATGCTTAATGACTTCAAGAAAAGGCAGCGTTGTAAGGGAGTCCGCCATTTTCTCTGATATGTTTTGGTCTGTGGGAGTGGTCAAGTAGGCATTTTAAATTGTGGCTAGGGCGCAGCGCTGCCAAGTCGGTTCCACGTCATGGTAAAAATGGCTGTGTCCAAAGCGTACTAAACCATCACTTTAAAGCTCTAAAATCTAGTACAAAATCAGTAGAGCGAATTTATAGCGCATCTTTGAAAAAATGATTCTTCAACTTATCGCCTACACGAAAAGTATTTTTGCTTATTTTTTCGGCAGATACGTTGAGAGGTACACCGAATTTACGTTTACCCCTTTCTTACAAATTGTGCCACAAATTCAGTTTTTATTTTTTTTTTCTCGTGTACTCTGTGCTTTTTTGTGAAGAAAATTTCCCCAATTTTACTTCGTTGTATCCATTAGGTGTGTGATTTTCTCCAGTTTCAAAATACTAGTAGTTCATTAGTTACGATTTCTGCAAGGTTTGTTCTACGTGTCAACTGTTCAGTTCTTCCTCTACTAACCCTAACGTATACTTTCACGTAACATAGCCTTTGGTTACTTGATCTGTTTTTAACCTTTTTAACTTCACCTAGCCTAACCTATCATAAGGTCGAAAAACGCTGTTGGAAACTTAAACGCTTTCTGTGTTGAATCAGCCGTTTCTTGAATGACAAGGAGTCTACTGATAAAGCCGTAATCGAATGCCTACAAAGAATATTTTGCACCGTAATTAAATGTTTGAACCTCAGCGAGACTATTATATCAATAATAGGACGCTTAATCATAATTAACAGTATTAATATACTTTTCATGTTTGAATCCAAATGTGTCTAAAGCACTGTAAAAGTGCGATTGCTTTTCAATCTTTCGGAACGCAACCGGAACCCTTTCTTTCGGCTTCTGATGGAAGCATAACTTAAAGCAAAAACAAGTCTTCGACTTGACAGACTGTCGAAAGATATGTGCCATGTGTGAATGCCCAGTTAACTTGCCCAAACTGCATTCTACAGCAAACAAGCTAAATTTACAGAAGGAAATCTTGTTGCCACGTTAAGAAGGCAGCCTAAAAAAAAATTCCTCGAGAGATAGAGCTTCGCGAAAACGAACAGCGCAGAGAAACATACACTTTGCTTTAGTCTTAATGTCTTGGGCTGACAGACAGCCTCCGCTCCGCCATGTCTGTGCCTAAATCGCGTCCAAACATTCCCATTTGTATTCACTTTTTTTATGGGCGGGTGGTTGAAGGGTGGGTCCTTGGGGCTGCAAAGGGTGGCAGCGAGTAACACATGCCCGTCGGGTAGAACACGTGAGCCGTGGACGGTAAATCAACGTACAAACAAGTAGTAATAAATCATGGCGATGTAATTATGTAAGGAGGAGTAATGACTGTTATGCAGCACGGTGGCGCCCCTACTGGTGTAGCTGACTTAGTTCTTAACAGCGCCTTAAATATCACTGAAGTTAATAAAAAGTACTACGTATTTTCAATGTTTCATTAACGCAAATATAGTTGCTATTTTTTAATGAGCCACGAAATAGTACTGTACATAATTACTAAACAAATATAACTGGATGTCTCATTTTTGCAACCGTGAAAATTGTACAAATCAAGAACAGCCATAAAATTACTGACATGACTCAAAGCCATCATCTGGGGTTATTTTGCACATAAAACTTCTTTTTTTCGTTTTTCTTATCTACTGCGTCTAATTTCTGAGCAAAAGTAAAACAGAATGTTTTCTGTAAAAAAATATATATTGCAGAATCAAATAAGGTAACGAGCTTCCATGGCCACATTCGCGAATATTTAATTTGTAAGGTGTCCGATCAACGTTACCCCACCAAGGTAGAACTTTGGACAAAAACAACAATTGCACGAAAGAAATTCAGATATGACACTGTTACAGAAAAGTTCTGTTTGCACCGTACTGTTCGTAAGATGAACACGTTTCACGTTTGCAGAAAATAACTCCTGATAATTTTGAGAAAAAAATTGAATGAAAAGAGAATTGCGGAAAATAAGAAATTAAGTCTTGAAACATTTATTTTCAGATTCAGACTTCTTATGATTTCTTCCTCTACTTTAGTCTTGTAGGTCCACAGTTTTTCAATTTAAAGGGAAGTTTTGGTCTCTGAGCTGAGTTTTCATGCGCTTTTCATCATAAGTCGCGACTCTTCTGACCGCGGCGCGCTCTACCCCAAAAACCCATAAGCTATAACATGGAAAAAGCGTCAGAGCTCACTGGGTAAATTTGAACATCATATTTACCGGGAGGCGTAAGACTTTTTTTGCATCTTCTTATAGGTGATGCACAATTTTCTCTATGGCCTGTATTTCTGTGAATTACGGTGCCTCTGACTTTCACCGTTACCTTTCAGTAGTGATTCTCAGACACTAAAAATTTGCCCAAAAAATGTTGAACGTCCAACTCCTTGTTACTACAAACCAGGGCCAGATTTCCCGTAAGGGAGCGTACTTTACTGGCGCCATTACGGATGGGGGAGGGGGGTAAGCAAATTCTCACGATTGATAACAGGGGGGTGGCAAAAAAATGACGCCATCTTTGACTTCTGAAAAAAAATGCTATAGGCAAAACATTTCTTTTGTAAACTTTTTGCTTTTGCGTAGTAGCTGCTGAGTATGTGAGCCAAAGCAGCTCTTGGTAGCAATTAGCACCTTGATATCTTGTTGGAGGATTCCGTTGGTGATTCCCTATGTTGACAATGCGAAGTGGCATTTGGGAAAAGCCGAGGTTAAAAACGTGGCGTACACAACCCTAACATAGGGGCATTACATGTTAAGATATTGCTGGTATGGTTTCGCAAAATTGTTATGGTACGACACCAAATTACGCTGATATTAAAGCTATGCAGGCTAATGTCCATGGCATATCAGCCAAGTTTTCTTAGAAAGTTGCTTCTACAATTTTAATTGAAGAGACAACATTTTGCACAGTAGTAAAGAATGCAATAAAAATGTTAAAATTCGAAAATCTGCGTATACCACATGAAAGTAAGACTTCCTAATTTTATTACGAAAAGAAAGTTAACTTTCCACTATTAGATTTACCTATACTATTCGAAGATTGGAGTTCCCTTTCCACCATCGAATAAAGAGAAAAACTACCTTCGTATGGTTTTGCCTACCTCTTCCCATAAAATGTTCACAGTTATCCCTTGTGTTCAGAATAACTCCAATTGACGGTAATCTGCAATCAATTTCTGATTAATATTAATATGTCCTATTTAAAAAGCGTGGTATACAGACTCATTTTAAAAAAAATATGTCTGCTTAAGCGGACGGTGCACCTGAGCTGGGGACCACGCAGTCCTATATGTGGCACTGCAAGCACAAAAATTTTCCATTGCTTCTCCACGCCATCCATAATGTTTTTACGTCGCGAGAACGTTTTTGCCCTATAGTTTAGTGCAAAACTAAACTATAGGGCAAAACTACTTAGGTCACGACTTCAAAACTAATTGTTGGATTGCAAGCCTGTTTAAAAAAATAAAAATTCGTATAAAAATAATCTAGAACACGTCGAAGTCCAATTTCTAAAAATATTTTGCGAAAAAAAATGTAACATTTTGGTTCCATGTAGAAAATTTATAAAGCGATATTTTGTAAAAGCTTTTTAATGCGAATTTAAAGCTATGATATTTACATTACTGTCGGGATTTTTTTCTGAAATATTGAACGAATTTCGTGATATGGCCTGACTAGTCTCCTGTGTTATTCGCCCACAGGAGCACCGTAGTCTTAAACTGTCTGTGTACTTTTTAAATTGTAGTCTTAAACTGTCTGTGTAACTTAAGGCACGGATATGTAGTTTTCGACACAAGCTTTATTAGTTCCTTAATTCTTAGACGTTTTAGTACGTTTTATATCAGAAAATGAAATAACTACAGAAAACAAGAAGCCATTTTAATGAGGCACTTCTCCCCTGAATCTGCCGCAATTGATTAAACAAACGTTAACCTTCAAAGACATCGTCCTGACATCCAATTATATACTAGCAGACGGTACAGTTTTCAGTATTTGCATTTTTTTAGTTTCTGCATTAATAATTGAAAGTCGTTTGCATCTTTCACACTGTAGTAATAAATTAATAGCATACCTGTGTTGCCCACAAAAACGCGAGAGAATTGAAGATAATCGTGCGAGCCTGTTATGCAACAATTCAGTAGCTCATAAACATGCTACTACTCTTGCAATTTAATATGCAAGTAGAATAAAACCTGCAGAAATATAATGAAAGGAGATTTGTACTTTCAACTTGCTTGAGTTTGATGAAATCCTTGTTGACCATGTAAACAACACATCAATCTGTCACTGTTCCACCAGGTCAATTCACTTTAGGCAAATTTTTCTGCCGAAATACGATTATACCTCTAACTAGAAAAAAAAAATCGAAAAAACTAATCCTAATTGTAGTCATATTGAGGCAATAAGACCTCAATAATACCAACAATTTTACAAAATTCACTTGCAATGGCTGCAGAAATATTGCGTGAGTCATTTCTCACTGCAGTACCAGCAAAAGCTCAAGAATCCCCTGTTAGCAATGCCAATATCGACCTCCACTGCCTTTCAACTTTTTCCTGACTATCGGAAGTCGTTTACCGTTGCAACTCGATTACCAACCCCAAAATTTCTGCCTTTTTTCTATTTCTTCCTTTTCCCTTTGCCAACGAGGTGAGGAGAAAGATATGCTAGCGGCCAATACGGTCCGACAGGAAGACAGACATTTCAGGCTGGAATTGAACTTGATGGCCAAGTTGCCGACTTCTTTTTCACTCGCTTCAGAAGAATTAGACCCTTTTTTCCTCTCTTGCCAGTACTTACCCATATGAGAGTGAAGATCTTCGACTTTTACGTGTGTTACGTGGCTTCTTGTACTGAATTATGTTCCAAAGTTTCTGAAACAAATACTCTTTTTGGTAGGGTGGCTACCTAACCCGGGCGGCTGAAATGAGATTCTTACGAAGGGTATCACTCTGCAAGGATTGAGTGAGGAACAGTGACATTAGGGAATCTCTTCATATAGAGCCCTTTCTAAAAATCGAGAGGTCTCAATTACACTGGCTAGGTCATGCACAGCACATGCAGGCTGAAAGTCTGCCGAGGAAGATATTGCAAACCAAGTTGACCTATAAAAGACCCGTAGGTAGGCCTCAAACAAGGTGGCAAGACTATGCTGTCAAACTTTGTTACGAGAGGCTCGGCATTCTACCCTCCGAGCTAATGTCCGTGACTCAAGATAGGGCTCATTGGAGGACACTGCTAACTTTGCTCGAATCACCACCACAGTAATGGGAATTACGGTTTCGAAAATGTGTGTATGTATGTCTGGTAGGGTGGTTACTGCACAATAATACAAGAAATCGAACCAAAGAAAACTAAAAAAGGAAGAAGAAAGGACGAGACGACAGCAGCGCCACACGCAGCCTTTCCTGTTGCCGCCCCATAGGGCAGGACCTATCGACTTATGACCGTCATACATTTGGGACCCAAGTGTGTCTCTAAAAGCCGCGCTCTGACATTCCATCGGGGGGTGAAGGGTGCAGGCTACCACCTTATTTTTACCCTTTAAAACCCACCCTCTCTCTTCTTAAGGCTTCTGGAGTTCTCCAAAAAAGGTCTCACTCGTGGCGCTTCAATCAGCAGCGCCGCAGTTGCGACTGGCATCAATGGGCGCCACGGGATTAGCTATAGCAAGGGTGATAGGGAGAGAGTTGCCACCAAACCACCCTAGCACTACCACTAGCTGAAATTACCCCCGCTCTCATCTGATGCACTTTTGCGCTCAGGTTGGCTGGCCGAGAAAGAAAAGCGTCGGCTAACGAGAAGAAACAGCGCCAGAGATGCCTGGCAAAGCTGGCATGTCCCAGGGATGCTGATGCTGATGGTGATGCTGTCTTGGCCTTCATTCTTTCGAAGCTGCACGCTAAAGGGGGGCTGAAGGCAGGCTGGAAGTTAACAAGGAAAGTATAGCGAAGGCGCGGGCCAGAAAAGGTAGATAAAGGACGAACGAAAGGAGAGTTAAGGCGGCCATAGAGACGGGAAAAAGTTGGGAGGTTGTGTGTATGTGTGTACTGGTATACAGTACTGGAACCCGTGCTGGCTAGAAACGGTAGTAGAAGTCAGAGAGCTGACCAGTTATTCACCAGGAAATGGAGACGGTAGAAAACGCGAGCAGACCCCCGTGAGAGAGACTTTACAAATGAGATAAAAGAAAAGACTAAGAATAAATGAATGAAAATAACAGGGATGAAAACGTGGGTCGGTAAGGCACACGCATGTAATGTCTTAAAAGTTCAGGCAGCTGATGGTATTTCACGTGTAAAGCTTCACAAGGTAGAACGGACGTTTTGGATTGTCTTCTTAAAGCTATTGTAATCGTTACCGAAATTTTGAGGATTGTATAGAACTGCACAAAATTGTTGCTGTCGCATTACTGCTATGTAAATTATTTGCATACCAATAAAAGATGTAGCTTTGCTACTTGAAATTTTTTTTCATACCTTTTTACTGCAAAATGTGTTAAGTCTTCATGTAACAAATTGAATACGCGTTTTTTATTTGCCTTTTATTTCACTTCAGTTCACTAATTTAATTGTCCAGTTGAACAACTTGACAAAATTACAACAAATTGATACAAAATACAAACCATAAAATCACAACAAACTTAGGCTGTTGTCACCGCCGGCTCAACCCGCGTTGAAGTAGGGTTTCAACCCGAGTTCTTGAACTTGCGTTTCCCCTCATTGAGTTATGCATGGAGTGTAGAGACAGAGCGCGAAGGCCTTACCTTACGGAACGTTTGTGACGACTTTTAAATGCCCCAGGCTAACCATACGAGAGAAGGGAATTTCTTGTGACAGAGGGACTTTGGGAAAAACTCGGTTCAACTGTATATCAATACCAAGTAGAATTTAATCGATTTCTTTGCTGTATATCAATACCAAGTAGAGTTAATCGATTCTTTGCCTTTACGTAAAGCTTCTATGGCAATTTGCGTTCCTTAATCGATTAGTTTAGCTAATCGTGTTGAACTTCACCCTACAGCCAAGCAGCCGGTAGTACTATTTTCTATTATTTACAGCCAATCAGCAGCTGGTACTGAAAAACCGTCTCCTCCTTTTCACTTTATTTTCAGTTACCTTATCCCCTTGTTTCCACTGGTCAAACTCGTCAAATTGATTTTGGAGAAAGGATTGTTCGACTCCACTTCGGATCAGGGGTTGAACCAGCAGAAGCGAGTTAAGGGAAGTTTCGCGTCAATACTCGCGTGACATGCAATGTAAATATAATGCATATTTCAAGTGAATGTGTAACTTTCTCGTTCGTTATTTTTCATTATACGGACTTTACTCATTATGAATACTATAAGCACGTTTTGTCAGCTAGCAAGCACTGTCAGAAAAAGCGATTTGTGAAGCTGAGAAGAAACATTTGGCTTGCTTTAAGGCCACTGTATACCGCTTTCGGAGATTGGGATTGTTCCAGAGATGACACTATTATTGCACTCCTGTTTTTACCGTTAACTTCATGAATTTGCTGCGGCTGACGAATCGTCCGAAATGAAAACTTTTAGACATTTACTTAGGTAAGCCTACCTGGAAGCGCAAAAATCGTCCACGCGGTGTAATTAGCGATAAGCAGTGAAAGAAAATCCTATTTATCCATATCTTTTACTCTATGCAAACGAAAGAGGGGCAGGCAGAAAGAAAAAAGTTCTTTTTTATCTCTACTGTTCCCATGCTGCAAACGTATATCTTCAGTAAATGTTTTACCAAATTGTTGAAATTTTAACTTCCTATTGTAATGGCCTATAGCATATAGGCTAATTTAGTGCGAAATAAATGTTTTTTAATACCAGGAAAAAAAACACGCACCTTTCCACTAAGTTATCACTTTTTGTCTCTAACACATAATGTTTAATGACGTTTTACTTAGAACATAGTTCTGAATTGTAAGAACAGCCGAGTTTTACATGAAAAGTGGAATTTACTGACAGTTTAGAACACCTCACTGCTGGATCTCAGATTTCTCACAAAGAGTAAGAGTTTTATAAAACATGGAATGGGTTATAAAAGTTTCTCCTCGTTCCACTTCGTTGCAGTCTGTATGGTCGCAATTGGGAAAAAAGGAAAATTCTGTGCTATGTGGAAAAGGACTGCTCCAAATGCATGTGTTCGTTCACTGGAGAAAGTGTTCAGGCGCATCTTTCAAAACCTTTTACTTTGAAATTACAGTTACGTTAAGACAATAACAAATGTAACTTGTGTTATGTATGAAAAAGCTTCTCGAAAAATATGAAGCAATTTTTACTCTACTCGACCATATTCATACATAGATGTCAGTATCTATCCTTAAACGACAGAGAAATCGTGTTATGTCCCTTACATTAAATGTTCTACAAGTCGCCAGTTTTACTTGTTCTTGCAATTTGCCCTTTTTTCTTGGAATTTCGACCCCTCTGCAAGATAGTGAAAAGGCAGACTTCCAAGAATTGACCTTACGTGTTCGGATAGGTGTACAATCTTGTGACCCAGGCGAACCCATTTTTAGAAAAACCTGGCGTGCATTGGAAAAATATAATTCGCAATAGGCTAGCCGTGGGCAACGAAACAACGTTATCTTCTTGAAGTTAACCCTCTCGACCTTTCACAGTGAATTTTGCAGCAGTACATCTTAACTGCTAAAATTTGTACCACTTTAAACCAAATTTTGCAAAAAGGGTATGGTCAGTTTGAAAAATGTTCGCATAAAAAATTCTGTTTTGAAAATATGTAGGGCAGCAGGGGGGAAAAATTTACTTTATTGTTTCGACGAAAAGTAGCAAAATTTTACAAAGCGCTAAAGTTTTATCAAGTTCTTTTTCAAATGCCCCTCCATGCCGCCAGAGAGATTATTAAGCATTATTTTACTGTCAAGAAAGTTTTGATGTTTATTGAACGATTTTTGTTAAAATTGGTCTAAGAGTTGCCATATACGTTGCCCATAAGGAGGGGGGTATACAGTGGCCTTAAGGCCAGATTTGGTTTGGCTATTAGTCTTTGTAGCCATCCGTATCATGTGTTTTGGTTTGAAACAAATAAAGTGAGTTTGTTGTGAAATAGATAAAAACTGCACACGTGTGTGTTCTCATAGTGAACAATAGCGTGTTAAATAGAGAAAGCAGCTACCACCGTACAAGTTTTTGTAGTGCTGTTTCGTATTTTTCTTATGCAGAACTTTTAGCATTAGATCAGACTTACGTAATTCCAGGCTAAGATATGAAAATCCAGTCAATAATCTATGTAAGATGTGAATGGTCTTTTTTGTTAGGAATTGAGGTTCTGAATACATACATTGTACCAAAAGTAAAGTGTGCATCCCCTCTTGATTCTATTTCTCTTTTTAAATTCTGTTCTATAAAATATTTGTATTATAAGATTTTGAATCTTTATTGATATTCTCGAATCTAACCTCAACTCAGCTACTTAGCTGTTTATCCACTTGGGACGCGAGTTTAGTGAATTTAAGTCGAGTTCGTAGTGGAAACACAATCTAACTTGGGTTTAAAAGGATGTTACTGTAGGACTACATAATAATAATGTCAAAGGAGTCGTAATTTTACACGAGTTTTACAGTGAAGTTTAAGTGAGAAGTTCTGTTGGTTTTTATTATATTTTGCCAGTTTTGTAAATAAAATTGAGTTTTTGGACAACAAGACGAAATTGAGGCAAGGGGATTAAGGCTAATGGAAGCTTACGAGCTTAGCAAAAATTAGCAATCTTAAAAGCTGCAGACCTGAAAAAAATTCGCAGGTAGAGAAGGAAATGTTTTGGATCGTTTGAACAAATAAATCTGCTTAGTCTAATTAGGGGACAATATGTCGTCTAATGTGAAAAAGTAGTGGGATTCGGCATAAGGAGAAAATTTCTCTCTTAGAGTTCACTTATTTTTCAAATCTTTCATTGCGTTTGGCCTTAACGAGAGTTTTTGCTTAATTATCCGCGTGAGGGAAAGCTGTAACATTACACGCACCTCGGAAATAATTTTTTTCTACAGAAAGTATAAAGAACTCTGAAAACACCTGTAACTTCCAAAACCCCAGAGAAAAGTAGGAAAATATGCCGATTTATTGCAATGAAGGAACCATTCATTTTGTTATTTTCCCGACACTTAGATAAGTGAAGCTTTCATAATCACAATGCTGCAAAAATTTTTGAACATTTCGTAAAAATTAATCTTTCGCTTAGTTTTTATTTATTTTTTAGGCAAAAGCTTAATATCTGTGAACGAAAGAAAAAAGATTTAAGATTTTCGCAATTCTAAGACGTTTCTGAACGTAAATTCACTCTGAAATAGTTGCACATTCAAAACCCTCAAACATTAACAAAACTGAAGCATAAAACTAGAACTGCTTGCAGATTGCTGCACAGATTTTTGTAAAAAAAAATATAACAAACAACTACTGTTCGTTCGAGTAGTCGCAATTAATGCATATTTGCACAATCAGTTGTTTCATGAGTTAGAGAGCATGACTGATAAATGTGAATAAAAGGAGTTCTCAGTTTAAGCCTTCGACTGTATCTATATTGTACTTTCAAATTTTCGGCAACTAGTTTACATTTCGTTCACTTAACTATTAGCACAGAAATTTTGCAGCGCAAATTAATTGTATACTTGCATGACAAAACTGAAGGAAATTTTGCGTTGAATATACTCTGAACTGAAACGAGTTTTCGACGGAATTGCAATGAAACGATAATTATGACGATTTTAAATCAAGTGAAAAAAAATCTTTAAAGATTATCAGTTGATAGTACAAAAATATCTTACATTCGGTTACTTGTAACAAAAAGCCCATTAACGAGTTCATTGATAATTTTCACTTTATATCAAACTCTCAATTAACAAATTGTTGCTAACCGAAATGTTCTTAATTATTACCAATTTTCAATAAATTACCTCTTAAATCATGACGTTTGGACTCTTACCGATATTAAAGCGTAAAACAACGTTTCATACATTTCCTGTCAAAGACCATTTTCGCCATTTGATTGCACCACGCCTGACAAAACATTTTCTTCACAGGAATAAAAGGCTTTAGCCTAGGGCCTGAAATTACCCCACAATTGCAATGATTGAGAGCAACGTTCGTATTAGAGCCAAAATTTACATCCAGACAAAAATTACGTGGAACAGTACGGAAGTAATTGATTGCCGTTTTGCTGAGACAGAATCAGTGAACGAATGAGAGCTCTCTGTTAATTGCAGGGCGCCTGAATTCTCAGGACTATATTGGAACCGCTGTATAATCTCAACTGTAATTGTAATCGATGCATGCAAAGTTTAGGATGTTTCTAGTTTCGTTCGGTCTTTCACAACTTTTCCTGGAAAATCGAGACAATTTAGTTTACGGAGAAAGTTTTTGTTCCAAACTTTGAACAAATTCGTTCAATACCCGATTCATTTTCACATTGTTCCATACGGAAGCACGTTCGACTACGTAAACCTCTCGTTACACCCAATTTTTATTTGAATTAACTTCATGTAAGCACGGTACAGAATTGAACCGAATATTTATTACGCTGACGAATTTATTTAAAGAATCGTAACGCAAGTCGGCTAGTATGCTGTAAGAAGGTAGCAAAGCAAAACGAAAAATTCTTTGTACCGCGCTAATCTTTTCATTCTTTGCTTTAAAGCCTCCGAAAAAGGGAAACTTGGGGCTCCGCGTTTTCCCCGTCTCCCGATTGACAAAAGCTGTCAGTCGTAAAGTGTTCCGCCTCAGCAGAAGTGATGAAAGTCTTGCACACACACAGACGCACACAAAGACCAGTATTCCCAAAACCCTGATCTGAAAAAATAAAAAGAAATCTACCCCATTCCGATACTTTATTACTTGGCAGCCCACAAAACCCTTGATGAAACACACACGCGTATTTCTTGCTCGTCCAGACAGGCCTATAATTTCATTACGACGCCCCAAAGTCAACCAAAAACTCTCACATAAACTCCCGCGATGTCAAGCTAATCCCCGTATTTGAGCGTGTAAACTATTGGCAATCCTTTTCAGTATTTTACCTTGAAATTCTTTGACGCAATTCACGGAAATCACGGTTCAGCGCTGGCGACTGTGTAGAATAAGATCTAAGAAAGCAGAAATAGGAAAGGTAATGCTGCCGCAAAGCAAATTTTAATTACCTACTTCGATTATTGGACAAATTAAGTGTGTATTTCATTCCAATAGAAAATGAAACTATCACTGTAACAACAATGGTAGAAAATAGCAAAAAAATCCATCTAAAATTAAATTGTAAAAAATAATTGGTTCCTGCTACCAAAAAATGAGCTTGGCTTAATTCATGATTAGGAACTATTATTAAAAATGATACTTACCACACAAATCTGGCATATTTTTCCCATTATTGGGAACACTTCTCAAAAATCAGTGGTTTTTGTTTTCTTTTTTTTTTCAACGTATGGTGGCGTTGAAGATTTCCACTCCCGCGCCGAAGCGCCGCACTCTTACGTGTGCTCCCATGCCTTGAGTTCTCAATACAGTTAGCTGTTTAGTGTTTCTCATACTAAAAACAAAAAAAAAAGAATAAAAAAAATACAATATGTGTTGTGGTGTGTAAGCAGGCCACTGTAGTGCTGTACTAAATATAATGTTCGAAAAAGAAAAGATTAAGGAACGGCCTTATGCTAAGCGAACGGAACCGGGCAACAATGAAATTTCCCCTTAAGCAAGCGTTGCGGCGGGTCATAGAACATTTACGTAAGGATGGAGCGCAACGTCGCTCAAATGTTGGAAGTTTTAGTCAATAGTGGTGTTACGTTTTGATCACTTTTCGATGATTATTTGTAAGAGTACTACTCGTCATTGCAGAGCAACGGAATTTTCGTGATTGGAGATAATGATGTGGATAATGCTTGATTGTTGCAATCTTTGGTTTTGTTGCATTGGTGTTGTGAAAAGTTGCCGATGTGTTATGAAATGTGACCCATGTTGGTGGGTGCTTATGTTCAGTTTGTTCTGTTGAACGTTGTGACTTTAGGAATTCTTTATTACTGTTTTCGTTGTTATATCGTTGAACTGTTCAGTGTCTGTATTTTTCTTTACTCATATGTAATCAAAGTTGTAATCTTGTATTTGATTCAGTTGATATTATAGAAAGTTGCAGAAGTGTTATGTGTGTCGTACGTTGTTTAACGCAAATGTTTAATTATCCTGCAGAATGTCGTTATTTGTAATCTTGATTACTGCTGTCATTGTTGTGTCGTTAAAGTGTTGTGCATTGAGGTATTGGATTTCGTTCCATTTTGGTCTCATATGTCTTCACAATTGTAATGTTTTTTATTTACTGTTATGGTCTTGAGTGCTTTTATGTTTCTTACAGTTGTACTAATGGATGCTGTTATCTATTTATCTGTTTCCAATAGTTTTGCTGATACATGTGGTCTAATTAAATAAAAAGTTGGCGCTATTACTGAGTTTGATTCATTGCCAAACTTTGGGAGATATAATCTTTAATCGCTAAAGCACACCATTATAAGGTGCTCAGGTCTATGAATTTTTTAATTTTGTGATGTTCCCATTTTTTTTTTGGGGGGGGGGGGGTTGTCTACCATTTTTAGGAAGGGTTCCTACTATCAATATTGGTACTATGTTGGTAACTTATTTACCACTAACTTTACGGTTTCTGGAACTGCAGGTACTAAGTTTAGGAAAGCTTTTATTTCTTTAATTTACAAACAACAAACAAACCAGATAAATTTAAATAAATAAAATACAAAATATATTTTATTGTTCGCAACTCTTTTAGCTTAAATTTTCAGCCATTTCACGCCAATCAATGCAAAGCCGTAAAATAAGGTACAGCGTACAATTGTGGCCAATACCCATAAGTCAGCTGATGTCCATTGTCAGTTTGTCACCTCCCTTCCTTCCCTAACTATCCTTTTTTCTAGGTAGTATTTTCACCCTCTCGTTTCAGAGCCAAGTTCTCCGTTATGTCTGTTAATACGCAAAAATTGGAGGCTTCGGTGATGCTGCTATTGCCAGTAAACTCGGCAAGCCGCAGATCAGGGTCCCTTTTTCCTTTTCCTCTCTTTTTTCCGACTTTTCAGCCTCCCCTGCCTTTAAGTGCAGCGACGCTTTTCCCATTGCCAAAAGTGTATCAGAAAGGGAGAAGAACGGGAATCTGGTGGCGGGCCTGTCTCGTAAATCCTGCGTGGGGTCTTTTCTTAATTGGAACAATGGCCGGCATTGCTCCGCTGGTGCCTGATTCTACCCCCCCCCCCTCTTATCCTTACACACGCTGCCGTGCACTCCTTGATCAAGGATTCTTCCATCTCTCGAGAAGCCGTTTTCATCAGTTACACTTCTCTCTGTGGCCTATGTGCCGACAAATTTCTTTTCAGAGACCCATTTACTAAGACTCGGTGAGAATTGTTTCATACAATTCCTTTTCTAGATTTTCAACAAAGAAAATTTCCGTTCTGGGTACTTTTCGGTTGTAAGCCTCTCCTCAATATCTTCTGTCTTACAAGCGTTTTTGCTAGGCCTAACTTGAGTGTTAATCTGTCGTAACTCCATCAAATCTAACTTAGAGTGAAGCTAACTTGACCGATCCGAAACTAGCATAGGCTAACTTAAGCATTAGCTGTCAAACCTACCTACAATACATCTCAACTAAACTAACCTAGCTTAAGCTAAACTAACTTTGGCTATCCAAACTTTACCTTAGCCTAAGTTAAATCAACCAAGCTTGATTGAAAAGCGACAATAGGTTGAAAATATTCTAATAGATAGGGGACAGGGAGCTGTGCTTCAGTTGCAACTACACTTACCGAAACCTGAATCCTAATCAAGGCCTAACTTTAACTAGCTTTAAGCTAAGCTAACCTACATTTTTCCCTATTAAAATACATCGTACGCTTTTGCCTGCTGATGATTCGCTTACTTTACAATTGAAAGTTATTGTAACTGTTCCGGATGACATAAAAAAAATTTCTTTCATGCATAAAACAATTGAACCTACCCTAACTTAGGCTGACTATCCATATCTAAGTCAGTGCTTCTCAATAATGGGTAAATTACCCAACATTGGATAAAAGCAACTTGGATTTAGCAATGGAGCCCATTTGAAAAAGCTTTAAATTAAAATTTCTTGAAATTTGTTCATGAGAAGATTTTTGTCCGGAAGAAAATCAAATGCTAAATTAATTTTTTTTTTCTGTCTATGAGTTTCTTTGTGTTTGCAATTAAAGTATTTCATTTTGAAGGCTACATGTTACCTAAATGAGGTATTTGGAAGTTACGTGTTAAAACGATTCAGGCTCTTTCACCAAAACTGCTCAACATTTAGTATCAGTTCCTGACAGTAAGGTTACCTATAGTAGTTTTCAAAGCGTATAAATAATGAACCTTACAAAGCTTTCTTATTAAATCCGTAAAAAGCGAGTAAACGTTCGACCTTTTTAGCGAAATATTTTTTTAAACTTAATTTTAAGTGTACATTGACAGGTTTTAACTAATGTCTTGACCAAAACGTAAGTTCGTTATGACAGTTTGTTCTGGAATGATCACTTGAGAAGTATGGACAGTTCTTTCAGGCTGTAACTCGATAACTAATTGAAACATTCCGTATTTGTTCTGATTAAAAATTACCTTCAGAACGGCGCTAATGAACCTTCATATCAAATTATCGAAAGACTTGCTTCCCAAGAAGCTTACATGTGAGTTTTTTCTAAAAAATCTTTTCCGTAAGTTTTCTAACAAATTCTGGACCATCTGCATAAAATTTATTATGATCCAAAATTCTACTGTCGGAAACTTTTGAGGAAATGTTGAATATTTTTTGCAAAATCATTTAGCGTGTGATTCCTTCATAGTTCAGTTAGGCACACAATATTCCTAAATGTGATTCTTATTTTATTGTTTCCATTTGGGAGACAATTTGTACTGAGTAATGAAGGCAAGTGATTCTGGGTAATGGGCGAAAACTATTGAGAAGCACTTAATAAACGTAATTTTGCCTTTGAAGTGTATCACAGCCTTAAATCAACCTCCTGTGGAATGCAGACTGAAATAAACGAGCATTACACTACACGCTCGATCAGTGCGTGCGATACTCGCTTATTACTTGCATCTTCCGAGACAAGTGCGATGTCTTACGTTATTGCCTTTTTGTTGATCAACGATCAAAATTGAAACTTATTACTATGATGTTTAAAAAAGAAAGAGACGACATTTGCTAATGCCACCGCAGTTCCTACGCCCTCCTCTTCAGAACGCTTCCTAACCCATGGTAAGGCTTTCGCAATAGGAAAAGCAACTTTCATTGGTAGCTAAAGGAGAGCTGTAGCCTTTGTATCCTCTTTCTTTATTTTTCTAAAAATAAAATTATTTCACTACTGTGAAGAGTGGCGAAGTTTTGCGAGATGTCAACCGTGCAAAAACAGCTTCACTAAGTCACCTAGGTCTAGTTAAGCTCCTAAAGCGGACTTACCTTCACCGAAGGTTAGAGGCCAAGGTCTGACGAGGCACAGACGTTCCAAGCGCCTGCAAGCGGTGTCCCGCGCGGTACTGTCGCGAATATTCGGCGAAGCTCAGTAAGGCCGTTGCAACGGTAACTTTCATTATTCAATGTGATTGTCGACTAGTCATTTTTTATGTGCAGTCCCCCGGGGAAACGTAAGTAGTGCCTGCAAATACTTTATAAATTAATTCAATTAATCGAGAGTCACATTCGAAAGCTTTTACTTTTAGTTCGATTTAATTAAAACGTTAGAAAGAATTGTCTACCTTCGAGAAGAAGAATACTGTTCTTTGTGTAGGGGTGTGTTAGATGGTGAGGCTGTGATTGACAACCCACGGCGTTTTGCGTGAATTCTGATGTTTTGCCAGTATGTCTTAGTTTTCATTTAGGTTAAGTTTGTTTACCAAAAAATGCACTAAAAGCTGTTTATATAGAAAAAAAGTGCTTTCAACTCAACACAAAAGTACCGGTTCTAGCACTCCTGTAGTTTCCACAAGCAAAATTTCCGCCAGCGCAACAGACCTTCAATTAAACGCCATACCCCTCTATGTACTTTAACCACATTTGACATGGCTAGTTTTTCCTATTTAGCTTTCTGTGGGCCGCCGAGTGTGTCAAATAAGCTTAGACGCCGAACAGACTTACAATCTAAAAAGCGAAAAAGTATAGAAAAAACGCTGAAAGCGAGGAAGGGTCCCGTGACACGCAATTTGACGCGCGTTGAAGTCACCGGCGAATCCGCGTCGCTCTCGTTTAAATTATAAGCTTACCTGGGAAGACAAAAACGGATACAGACAGGTTCATTAAAGCCTTTTTAGAGAATCCGTTAATACCTAAAAAAAATGGTGCAGAAAAACGTACATGGCCAATTGTAAAAAACATGAGACGGACGTGTCGCTATTCTTGCCAATTAGCTGCTATTTTGTTAGTATCATTTTTGGCTTGATCACCATAACATTTCACTAGTATCCGTACTGGCTGATTATGATGATTATTAAAGGTTGTTTCTGATGTAGTATTATGCAACTATAAAAGTCCCTTATTTCAAAAAGTGTTGGAACACAGGAAAATCAAATCAAAATTATCTGCTTACTTACAAATCGATGCACAAAAATATCCTAGGTTTGTTAACATAAGTTGAACCTTTTTGCTATTCGAAAGTAATTAAGTCCTTTTTGGCTAAATTAACAGATTTTTGGGTGATAGTCAAAGAAATTTTGACCCTAAAAGGGCTTAAAACCATGAAAAACGCTAGATTCTGTCTCCACGGTAACTTAATTGTAGTACTTACGCAATATAATACACTTGTAAATATACACTTGTAAATATATCTCTTGTCTTAACGTTCACATCAGTACGCTATAATTCACAAATGTTAATAGGTTAACATTCCAAATTATTAACGAGGGATGTGACCGTGATACACAACGTGACAGCAAGTTTTACATAATAAAACATAGCCTAAGTACATCTAACTAAACTAACCGATTTAGAAAGGAAAAGAAATGCGAAACCTTTCTATAAGGCTGAGTTCTTGTAAATATAGTTCTAGCCGTATAAACTTGTTTTCCGGCTTTTGTTCCGTTGATTTTTGGAGTACGAGGAAGAGAAAATTGGGAGTTTCTAGGAATTCATATTTATGTTTCTCTTTCTAGCGACTGTTTGTGTTAAATACTCTCAGGTGTGTGTATGTGTGTGTTGTGTGGGTTATGAGGAAACTTTTGTTTTTGATTGATGACGGGAGTTGAGATGCTCACGACCTCCGTAGTAGCTCTGAATTGGGTGGGGCTTAGCAGGTTCGTTACCTGTGTTGGTATGGGAATGTATATGTGGCGGTAAGTACTTAGAGCAGTGCTCTGGCTGTCCTAACATGTCTGCCCGCCTTGATGGATCGCCTGGTTAAGGGAACTACGGAGAAGGAAGCTCCCTATGCAGGTCTTTTAACACGTTGTAACCGACGCTGCAGAAGCTATTACGGTCCAGCCTTATAATACGAGCTACGGGGTCTCCGAAGTGTAATAGTGATGGATCACTACCACGTTTCATTGTTAACCTCGCTGCGAACCTTTTAACGAGGAAGGAATGCGGAGTATCGCTGATTAGTACTATACTTAGCCATGGTTTTAACTTCAGTGTCTGTGGAAGCACAGTTCAACTTGTTATTTCAAATTTTATTTATTTATTTACTGAAAAAAGCTAGAACTCCGATTGGAAGTAAAGCATGGACAGTTTACAAAATCGAAGACACTAGCGTCACGGTAAAATGCACTTGGTTACTATCTACAGGTGTGCTTGGGTAATAATACTGTATTTGACACTCAGAAAAACACGAAAAAATGTTTGTATTTACTTATTTATTATTTTTTACGAACTTGACGGCATTTTAATGACCCGTCTACAACGCTATCCTCTCGCGAATGTTCCGTTACAAGGCTCTAGCAAGGGGAGAATTCATTATTGCATAATGCCGTCTGCTAAAGAACTGACCCGCTTGCTTTGATCGAATCATTTTTTGGCGTGTAGCATTGCGGACTTGTAGAATGTCAAAGGCTAAGCGTTACTGCTGCCCAGTAGACAGCTTGACTTGGGCAACAACGAACGTCGCACAAAGGTTATGGCCAACTTTCATTATTGGTTGTGATGAATAGCCCTTGCCATGGAACATCTGTGTAGAGAATGTTTGAACGTATGAGTAGTGGAGCGAGGTTAAGTGTTAGAGACCATGTAAGTGTACTATTATGTTTACATTTAATAAAGAATGGTG
Source organism: Triops longicaudatus (assembly GCA_022885665.1). Lineage (NCBI taxonomy): Eukaryota > Metazoa > Arthropoda > Branchiopoda > Notostraca > Triopsidae > Triops > Triops longicaudatus. Next base: position 131,757 of record JAGQDJ010000148.1, on the reverse strand, counting down.
TAACACAAGAGAGTTGTTTAACTCCAAAACTTTCCCATCACACCAACGTCCCTCTGGTTAGTTTTTGTTCGCCTATGAATGAATTTTGGGGTAAATAAACTTAGAAACTTAACCTCGGCGTAAAATTACCAACATTAACCTAATTTAACCTTAACCTAACACCTTATTTAACATATGAAGCTTAATCTACCCTAGCCTAACCTTATGGAAGCTAATTGTTCCCTAGCCTAACCTATTTTAATTTAACCTACCTTAATGAAACCTAAATTAGAATAAGCTTACTTATGAAACTCAGCTTAACCTACCCTAACTCAACTGAACCCTAAACTAAATTCAAAGGAACTAATCTAAGCGTTCTGAAACCTAAACTAACTGAATCTAATCAAACTTAACCAAAAGTAACTTGAAATTAATTCACTTAACCTGAATTAACCTAAGCTAGCCTTAAATTAAACTAATATTTCTTAGCCTGATGTAACGTAAGTTAACTCTATCTAACGTATAGGAAGCTAAAGCAAACTCAACCTAATCTATCCTAGCTTAACTTAAACCTAAGTGATCCCATCCTATCTTAGGTATACCCCACACTTTATTAACCTGATTTAACATAACTTGAACTAATCTAATTTAACCTAAGTTTACCTTACTTTTCATTAACTAATTTAGCGTAATCTAATTTGAACTAATTAAACGTAGGCAAACCTGAGTGAATTAACCTAACCTAGTTAACTGAATCATGCCACATCATTTAAAACGTGCATGTTTGGTAAAGAAATAAAAAGATTTGAGTCCAAAATCCCCAAAATTCTTTTAATCAACAATAAATGTCGAGCACTAAAGCTCCATTGTTTGCCCACTGCCTTTTACTTGATATATTTACACATCATAAGCGTGTTGGCGACGAAACTTCAAAGCTCTTATCGCATGTTTCCGAAAGATTTTCCTTCATACGCACCTTTCTCATGTTCCTTCTTATTACTTTCATGTTTCTCCTTATTCCTGAATTAGACCTAATTGGCACCCCAATCCACAACAATAAACGCTGGGTTTCATCAAACTCGTTGTCTTATGACGTCAAAACACGTCAAGGGTTTCTCCCAGTCCCTTTTTTCTACCCGACATATACGAAAAACTGGAATCGTCAACATTAACTTAAATAAAAATGAATAAATAAAAAAATTTTCACGCGTACTTTCTTCCTTTCTTGCCCGTTTTCTAAAAAAAAATTGATCATTTCGGTTTTTATTCTACCCTAGACGCGGAATACTGTATTTTGACCTAACTGTTACCTGATTCTTTTTATATTTTTCCTTAGGATTTTTTTCTTTAAATTAAAATTATGTCCAAAGCTAGCGATTCTGTTACAGATGTCGCTGTTCTGACTTTCAGAACTCCCCGCGCAACTATTTCTTAACAATCGCGTCACGATGGGACGACTCCCTGCTGTTTTTACTCTGGTGGTGATCCCTACACATTTACGCTCCTTACGTCCACTAATCTATAGCTCTATAGCGACCAGTACACCGTTCACCCCTTTTTAAAGCATAACGAGGGGTTAGAAACCAGAAAGAAAAGAAAGAAAAATCCTTTTTTTCGATTAAAGGCTTCCGTATATTTCACCCTTTTTGGGCCATAAAAGAAAGAACCTCATGGCAATTAGAGCTTCCTACCGCAAACTTTACCATCTTGTAACCCCTTCACCCCCTCCTGTCGCCATTGAAAGCAGTTTTATTGTATCTTCAACCCCCTCGTGGGCTCTTGGTCAAACACTCGAAGCGCCCCCCATGCTGTTTTCAATGAAAACTTGCCAATCGGCCACCTTGGCGGCCTGGCTTTGAAAAGATGGTGGAAACTTACCCTCTCCAAAAGGGTTAATACTCTAGTTAAAGTTGAAAGTGTTAAAACCACTGGCTTCTAGGTGCCAAGGCAAACTAGGTGATTCATATGTAGCAACGGTTTTTCCCGTTTTCCCAAAAACGCATGAACTATACAAAGTTTGGTAATTGTATAGTAGTCACGGTACTGTTACCCGTTTTTTAATATCTTAACACGAAATTATGAGTAAGAAGGTTAAATAATGTTGCTTCAACTAATCTTGCTGCGATGTTTTTACTTCCGTGTGAGCATGATATTTTTCAGTACGCGTTTAAGGTTACCCTGTGGTGGCACAGATGTGAACGCACACAAGAAATTGCGTGACAAAAATCCTGAAATCATATGCTGGTAGAATATTTTTTCTTGTCGTTGTTGTAATGGATCAGCTGCACACACATAGCTATTTTCTTGGACAAAACTACTTCATCTTCTTTTAGGGAAAAATGAATGAAGAGAGTAATGCAAATAATATTGAATTAAGCGTTAAAACTTTTACTCCTTTCCACTTTCGCATTTCATCCTCTTTTTCACTTTAAGTCTTGCCTGTCCACAGTCTATTCACTGTTGAATGATTTCCGGCGTATGAGTTGAGTTTTCTTGGCCTTTTCCTTCACAAGTGCCGACTTTCCTGACCACGACGCGCTTCTCTCCACAATCTGTAAGTATAACAAAGGGTAAAGGTCGGAGTTCACTGGGTTATTTTGAACACAAGTTTTTCTTTAAGGCAGAAGTCCGTAAATGTGTTCTCATTTAAAGAGCACAAAGATTGGTTCTATTTACTATCTTTCTGGCTAAAACCAAGGCCCCAACTCCTAACAATCACCTTCTATAGTGAAAATTTGAAAGCATTAAAATATGCCAGAACAATGTCTTCTTTTAAACCATTGTGTGCACGAAATTGCCAAAACAAAAAAAAAACTGTTTTGCCTTTTTTAGAAAAATTATTCGTCGCTGAATTGAAGATTCCTAGATTGTTGCGTTATGTAGAGCAGTGATGGAGCATTATGGCCTACGGTGTCTCCTTAAATGATCAAATTTTTCCACTGCGTAGGAGAAACGGTTTACGATACGTTGTTTTACACACTTTACAATCTACGGCAAATCATTCTATTAAGCGCACAGTCTTCAAATTATGTGGTACGCAACCCTCGAAAATCAAAACGTTTATAAAAATGGTAATATCAATATTATTTTTACGTTTGAAGGATTTAAAGGTTAAAAAAAACTTCCATGCTACTAAGCGACAATCTTCATCTAAAATTTTCTAAAAAGTTCGCTCACTTTTCCTCTGCTTACTCACATTGGGTAATAAAAAATTTATTACCGATAAATTAGCGACAGCAATATCGGTACAGATATTTTACACCGATATTTGAGTGTACGACACATTGCATAAAATACTGTATTTTTAAATTATTTTTTCTTTCAACACCATCGAAGGCATAGCATATTGACCATACATTTATTTAAAAAATTTCATGTTACACTATTTACACCTATGAGGAAAAATGTAGCCTAATATTGTGAATTAAACGAATTAAAGTTTCATTATTTCTCCAAGCACATATACCTGTAATTTCAATTACTATCAAAAGTTACCCTTGTCCTCCTCTACCCTAAAGGGGGTGGAAAGGGGTGAAACCTAAACAAACGAGGTAAGAATGGTTTTGTGAAGTAGAAATAATTTCTGTGTGTCTTTTCTTTCTTTTTGTGTGTGTTAAGAGGCTCACGCTCCATAAACTCCGCCCGCGAGTTAATGACAATCTCCTCACAAGGACGAACCTGCACACTGGCCCCTAAAACTTGAATCCCTCAAGTTAGCCCCTTCCAGTAATCGACATCGTAAACTTGCCTTTCTTTTTCTCGATTTCTTTACTTTGTTCCTTATTTTCCAAAGATTTTTGGGGAGCAAAAAAGAATTATTTGCCGACTAACCACCAAAAACCCTATCACCCAACTGATCCTGCTATCATTGTTGCACTACAGCTTTCGGCTTCGATTGGCTGTAGTTCCGCTCACTACAAGCCTCTCCCATGTTGCGTTGTAAAATAACAAATGAAAAGAGTCAAACGAAGTCAGAGATTTTGTTTTTCATCTTTTCATAGAAAGAATTGACAATAAAAAAGTCTATAAATTGAGATTTTATGCAAATCCAAAGTTCGAAGAGGTTGACGATACACAAAAAAGGAAGAAATAATGTTTGTGGAGCTAAAAAGAAACTATATTAGAAAAAGTTCCGAGAGAAGATGGCGTGCCAAAAAGAATTCAATTGCCCGCAAGCAAGATTTGTGAAGGACAAGAGACCGAAACTAAAAGCACAGTTGCAGTGGCTTCACCCTCTTCCACCCTCTGTAACTGCCATCTCAGAAATCATTTCTGGTTGACGGGATGTTGTATTAATTTCCTTGGAAGCTTTCGTAGATCCACTTTTTTCGGACTTTCTTTATGGCCAAACCAAAAACTTTTGCTTGTGCTGTATATAAATACTTGGCTTCTTTTTTATTATTTTAAGAGGAGATATAACCCGAACACGCTAAGAAAGTGGGCTAAGGGACAGAATTACGAGCACTATGATTTGTCTGTCCGCTTTACGCTTCGTTGAAATATTTCGTCCCGCCTTTTCCCTTGACCGAATTTTTGATCGCTTCCGTAGCGGATATGTATTTAAAAAGTTGAGTTTAACCAATTTTTAAAAGTGGAGACACGATTTTTGATTCTATTTTTAGGCAGGGAGGGATATGGTAAAAGTTCTCCAATCTGCAAACTAACCAAACCTAAACTATAACTAAGCCCAACTCATTATAACCTATCTTAAAGCCTATCGTGAACTGACGACAGCAATCGAAGCTAGACATAACCAAACTGAGCCTAACCTAACCTATCCGTGCCTAGGGTGCATTTTACTGTCAACTGAACTGATCAACTGGGCTGGCCAGTTCGCATAACTGGAGTTTTGGCATGTACGGAACCAGTTCAGCGGTTGGCGTGAACGCATTAGTTCCGTTGAGCGCGAATGCCACTTTCTGTTTTACCATGCTGGGCGAGCACAGTAAAACGGAGGTGGGCAGTTGAACGGAGAACTGCTATATGCGTATTTTATTGTCAACGCGGAGAAGAACTGGCCAACGAATCAGTTTATGATAAAATCATCTCTAGAATTAGCCTGAGTACACCTAACCTTAAGGTAAACATAACTAAACTGAATACACTGTAAAAAGAAGGGTGCCAATAAGGGGCAAAAAAATATATCACCTAAAATTCAAATCGTAACCAATACTTAATACCTAATTAAAATTAATACTTAATACTTAACCAATACGTAACAATAATAAGTTCCCCTTGAGCAAGCGTTGCGGCGGATCATAGAACATTTACGTAAGGATGGAGCGCAACGTCGCTCAAATGTTGGAAGTTTTAGTCAATAGTGGTGTTACGTTTTGATCACTTTTCGATGATTATTTGTAAGAGTACTACTCGTCATTGCAGAGCAACGGAATTTTCGTGATTGGAGATAATGATGTGGATAATGCTTGATTGTTGCAATCTTTGGTTTTGTTGCATTGGTGTTGTGAAAAGTTGCCGATGTGTTATGAAATGTGACCCATGTTGGTGGGTGCTTATGTTCAGTTTGTTCTGTTGAACGTTGTGACTTTAGGAATCCTTTACTACTGTTTTCGTTGTTANAGCAAGCGTTGCGGCGGATCATAGAACATTTACGTAAGGATGGAGCGCAACGTCGCTCAAATGTTGGAAGTTTTAGTCAATAGTGGTGTTACGTTTTGATCACTTTTCGATGATTATTTGTAAGAGTACTACTCGTCATTGCAGAGCAACGGAATTTTCGTGATTGGAGATAATGATGTGGATAATGCTTGATTGTTGCAATCTTTGGTTTTGTTGCATTGGTGTTGTGAAAAGTTGCCGATGTGTTATGAAATGTGACCCATGTTGGTGGGTGCTTATGTTCAGTTTGTTCTGTTGAACGTTGTGACTTTAGGAATCCTTTACTACTGTTTTCGTTGTTATATCGTTGAACTGTTCAGTGTCTGTATTTTTCTTTACTCATATGTAATCAAAGTTGTAATCTTGTGTTTTATTCAGTTGATATTATAGAAAGTTGCAGAAGTGTTATGTGTGTCGTACGTTGTTTAACGCAAATGTTTAATTATCCTGCAGAATGTCGTTATTTGTAATCTTGATTACTGCTGTCATTGTTGTGTCGTTAAAGTGTTGTGCATTGAGGTATTGGATTTCGTTCCATTTTGGTCTCATATGTCTTCACAATTGTAATGTTTTTTATTTACTGTTATGGTCTTGAGTGCTTTTATGTTTCTTACTGTTGTACTAATGGATGCTGTTATCTATTTATCTGTTTCCTATAGTTTTGCTGATACATGTGGTCTAAATAAATAAAAAGTTGGCGCTAAGACTGAGTTCGGTTCATTGCCAAACTTTGGTAAATATAATCCTTAATTGCTAGTACACACCATTATAAGATGCTCAAGTCTGCCAAATTCAGTTTTGTGATGTCCCTATTTTTTTCCCTACCTTTTTCATGGAGCACTTCTACTAGCAATTATTGGTAGGAAAACAGTCCCATCCTGTGTCCCGCGTTTTTCGGTTCAATTTTCACCATTAATAAGGGGAATTTTTTTTACAGTGTACAGTTACACAACTTGCGACATTAACACCTATATGTAGCCAATTGTTGGTTATAAAAGGGTTCGTTGCAGTGAAAGTAAACTGAATACGTGAAAACTAATATTCCCTACACTATATTTCATTTTTGACGAATGTCAAAGTCAAAATACTTAAAAAAGCATTTTTAAAAATACTTTGTCGTTATGCTTGAGGCGATTTTCATTGTCGACACGATTTTACCCGTGTTATTCGTTCTGTAGCGAACCAGCAATGCCAAGGTTAATAGCGTGTTTATTCTGATTAGGCTTCATCAATTAAACTATCAAGTCGTGGTCCTTATCGATACAGGCTCCACCCCCGTCACGATCTTGCTGATGGGGCGATTCAAAATTTATTACTTTATTTTTCTGTCTAACTAGTAATCAGCTTCCATAGCGTTTTATTTCCCGAGCAAGTACCTTTTCTACAGCCATAAATTACCTTGTGGCATATTTTCATCGGCATTCGCCATTTCGCCTGCGTTATTATAATAATAACCTTGTCTAGAATTCTTCAACTTCTATTCGTCGGAAAAAAAACTGTCCATAACTCCCGAGATTAATTTATTTCCGATATTTTCGCCGTGATTATTGGATTACCAGTTTCGGTATTGAAAAATCATAATAATGAAAAAGACTATCGCTTTTCATCCGTCCAACCGTCTAGCTTCCCAAGAAAAGCCGAGAGGGAGAGTGATACATGTCATTGAGGAGGGGTGAGAAAAAAGAAAAAAAAAGTGGAGGAGGCCGAAGTCGTCGAAGAAATACCCAGTTCTACTAACATGTCACAGGCTGTAATGAGTTTTTTGTTTATTAATCCATTTGTGTCTCATGGTTTCATATAAAGCTTGAGCTTCCATCCCCCATCAACCCTCTCCACCCTCTTTTCCCTGCGACGAGGGACGAACAGTGTCGTCTATCGTAATACATTTTTTTTTTCTCAAGGAAGAGGAAAAGTTTCAAGTATCCAAACTGTTTGGCTTACTTTCGGTACCCAGAGGGCCGTTAGGTTAATAAATATAGCCCGAGGCTACACAGGTCGCTGCGCAAGCATTTTCCCATTCGCAATGGGGACATTTTTGGGTTTCGGAGTTTGAAGTAATTTGAATACGAACTACATAATTTTTTTCCGTTTTTATTTTTGCTTTGTATGCGTAAGATTTTTCAATACAAACTACATACGCCACCGCAGCACATATCACACGATGCAGGAGTGCTTCACAAATTTAATTCGCCATTTTAGAAATGTTCGATTTCTCGTTCAACTTATAAAAGCACCAACATGTTAATTCTGTTAATTAAGTACAACAAAATCGCTTTAGGCAATTAACCTTGGAGTTTACACGAAAATTATTTTAAACTTCGAAAAAATCGTTCCATACTTTCGTTTGTTTTTCAGTATTAAAGTTTTTATGGGTTAAATTTTACTGAGATACTTGAACGTTCTTTTGGAAATGCGGGGATAGAGGAAAATATATTGAACATATGGCCATGGAATGCCAAAGCTCTACCAGTCAGAGGAAAGTCTTACATGGCAAACTGAGAAGGAAAGGCATTCCCATAACCTCAGAAAGGACGCTAGAATAGTAGAGTATATTTAGCCATGATCAGGACAGTTTTTTTCGGTTTTATAAAAAAAAATAATGATGAAAGCCGAAGACGACAACACGTCAATAGATCAATATTGTCCATCTTTAAAAAAATGATTTTTGTTGATTTTCTACAAAAATTTTGGCAGCAGAATGCAGAAGCCTCTACTCTTGAATTCTTTACGTTCATTGCGTCAAATCCATTTCAAATTTTTAAACTGTGGATGTATTTTAAAATTAAAATCGGACAAACTACGTTGAATTTAGTGGTGGAATAAGAAATTAGTTTGGACAAGTCGTTTTTTATAATGTCACCTGAAACAATCTCGCATGGCCCATATTATTCGCCTGTAAATCCACATCTGTATCAGAACTAAGAAAAATCAAATCATTGAATTGTATGTACTTAAATTCAAGTCACTTTCGACAAACGTGAAGCCTAGAATTGTTCATTGAATTTGTTCCACTCCGTGGCGTTAATTCTACTGCAGTTTTCCTCTTGTCCTTTGTCAGGTATTACACGCCCTTATGATAGTGATTACGTAATAGCGTTATGATCGTATTTGATATAGTTGAACATCGCTATCCATGACGCGTCCTCACATTAATTATTTCCTATTAATGCACTACAGCTATCCTCCCGGTCACCATGTTCCTAATCTATAGCAAAATGACCATTATGCCTTTTAGCAGGAAAGCAACAATACAAGCACGAGTGTACAAATGGTAAAAAAAAAGCACAATATGTAATATGCTCCGTTGCCGAGGGCAAGCCTGCTTTTGACGGCCTATCGTGCGTTCAAGGGGCGTAAATGTCTCGCTATGCTACACATCTTTGCCTTGTATAGTAGCGCCATGTTACGTGTATTCACGGCTATGTTACACTCTGTATATACAGATACGTGTGTGTGTGTGTGTATGTGTGTGTCTGTCTTGGATGGATCAATCACCCGCCATCGATTCGGCGCCTCTTGTCCGTCATTCCGGCGTCGCTGTCGCTTGTCGAGCGTCACCCTCCATAAAAACCATCCTCCTCCCCTGCCCCTACTGCTTTCAACCCCTCCTATATCGCTTTAATGAGTTCAGGTTGTAAAAGAGCAACGAAAAAACGCCCCCTGGTTTTTCTAAAATAATAAAGTTTTTATTCCTGCCACCAGGAACGCTAAATATGAATTTCAAATCTACCCACGCTTTTAAAAGAATGAGGAGCTTGTTTGTTGTTTTGCTTAGTAGCAACAAACTGTCTTGTCTCTTCGGTTATTGTAACATAGTATGTTTGCTTACTTTCTTTAACTGACTACAGTTATTCCTATTTGAAAGCTGTCTGAATTGAAAGTGGAACTGTTTCTTTTCTTAAAAAATAATGAAGCCCAGTGAGCATTAGCTTATTGCTGGTTTTTAGAATTGACAACTCTTGGTTTGGGATTTTTACCGGTGGGTTACTATAAGCATAATTTAGACTCATTATAAACAGCTGTAAGAATTTTTAGAACTTTTAGAATTTTTAGAACTCGCTGCGTCTTTAAAAATGTGATCGTGATTATTGGTGTTCTACATAGGTAGATAAATAAAAGCGACGCGTATTTTTTTATTTACTGATAAATATTATATGTTGCATAAAACCATCCGGAGTGGGAAAACTGGGCAAAAAGTTGAGCGTACTGTTGTTCTGGAAAAGGTTCTTTGGTATTCGTTGCGAATCGGAGATTCTTATATGCATTGATTCATCCGCAATTCGCACGTTCAACACCATTTATGGTAGTCTTTAAATCCAGTGATATCCCACTACGTTTGCCGCAAAACTGCAACGGGCAGGGGCTGCAATGTATCCATATTTTTGGAAGCTGAAACATTGTTAGATGTTGCTGCCTTTATACTCTTCTAAAGAGGCAGACAACTTTATTGTATATGCTAGGATGTACTAGTTTTCGGCAAGTTTGATTTGTTTTCCCGAGACTGAATGACAGTGACTATGGACTGGAAAACTTATCGAATCATTCGACTCATTTTGCTTTCACTGAAGGATATTCGAAAAAACACAAAAGACCTTAAAGAAAACGTTCGCAGTCTGTCCGTACTGGACCACGCTTTACTTCCCCATCGCATGTAAACAAGCCCTAAGCCTTGACCGTCCCGAGCCCCACTGCAAGAATGGAAACCTTGCGGGGGAAGGTCAAGACCGCACGCCAAGACCGGAGACCGTGCCAAAATCGAACGACACCCGGACCACGCGTCAACAATGAAAACGTGTCCTTTTTCCTCCGCACTGCTTGATCTTACCCTCTGGCTCGTCAGCTTTCATTGTTACACTTCTATTTTTTTTTTTTTCTTTATCCAGGTTTTCCTTTTTAAGCCTCAGGGTTCAGCGTTTTGTGCGAACGTGTGTACACGGTTCGCTTGGCGCTGCTCTCTCTCTCTCCGTCTCTCTCTTTCTCTCTGGCAACAAAGACCTAATTAGCCATTAACTCTCTGATTTATAGCCAGGCAGGGGAAATGCAAATATGAAATATGAAAATGAAGATGGGCGTAATAAAGGTGATGTACGATGCTCGACGGGGCCATTTGTGCGGGCGCCCTCACTGCCTCGTCACCGGTAATGGCCGGACTTCCATCATGTCTGACAGGAGGGCGGGGCAACCACCCCACTACGCCTCCTCCTCCCTCACCCACCCGTCTTTTGTACCCATGCAAAATCAACCTTCCATCCCGACTTGAGGCATTTTTTTATTTTCACCCCTTCTCCAATTGCTCGATACTTCCCCTCCCAACAATGAAAACGGGCGAGTTTTTTGTCTTGGGGCCCCAGCCCGCGCGTTTTCACATAATAGCTGTTGCTGAGGGAGCCACTGAGCTCGATTCCTCTCCTTAAAACGAAAGTTATCTTATGTCTTTGTGGCTAAGAGCGACCCGTACTACAACAATAGACGCCGTACGGGACCGTAAGCGGCGATCAGTTATGCAGCACTTTATTTTAGGCTTTTGGATACACTGTTAAGCACTTCCCAGGCAGTCACGTTTCATTACTCATAAGGAAATCACGGACAACGACTCCTGAAACAAAAGCATCTGGAAGTAAATTACGTTGAGTTTGACGAAAAAGGAGGGCAAACTCACATGTAACATAAAAATGTGCTAATAAAAACGTTACATTAAACATGACTAACGCACATGGTAAGTAAAGAAAGAGAATAAATAACGAATTTAACTTGAGCATGAATTGATAGGTAAAGACGATTGAATATTTAGGATCTATTCTATTATCTCGCTACAACAGAACCTTTTATAACAAGGGTAGATTAACTTAGTTTAGACTAAGTTAAATAGCTAAGGTAAGTTACTCTAACTTAGGTTCGATCATGACCTTGGGTTCAGAGCTTAAGTTAAGGGGAAAGGTAATTACGCAAGTCCGAACGAACTCTCGTTCTCCAGTTTTTGAAGTGATGAAGCGCCGTCATAACGAACGTCGTTACTCGTATCATTTGTGAGAAGGTGTCCTCGTTGGATGGCAATCTCCATGGCAACTCGTTTCTTTTGCTCAACGCGTACCTTTACTTCCTCCAGGAGCACTCTTATTCACCCCCACCTCCCTTATTTTCTATAATTAACAGATTTCTGAGTTAGTTAGCGTGTCTAACGAATCAACGCCTCGCCATCTAATGCCCTCTATTAAAAACCCAAAAATAAAATAAAATCTAACACGCTCTACTACGCAAAGTAAAAGAAAATAAAGAACAATAATATTGCACTTTAAAAACAACTAGGTAAACCAAAAAAGTTGACTAGAATCATGCAAAAATAAGCTTCAGAGTCCTTTACTTAGAGTAGTAAAAATTAGTATTCCTACGGCTTATTAACGGCAATAGAAGGAAGCAAATAACGGAGGTACTGGGGAAAATCACAGGAATGGCGAAAATCTCGCGAGGCTCAAGAGGCTCACTGGCTCTAATATAAGGTCAAAGCGTGAGAGGTGACGACAAAAACCAGCCTCCTGCAAGTGTTGGTGGGTGGTGGGAGTAGTAAGTGAAGTCAAAAAATACAATAAAAAGGCTGTGAGTCTCTGGAGACGTCGCAGCATCCCAAGGAGGGAAACGGCAGTCCGTGAGGCAGAAACTGTCCATCACCGTGTCAAGACGATTGACGTCACGGCAGACGAAGGGGTGACAGGGTGTGAGGATGCCTGCAAAACCAAGAAGTGCGTTGCAGGCAACCACAACAAAGATAAACACACTTTCGATAGTAACGCGGTTTGTTGTTATGTGAAGATTTCTAAATTGACAGATTATGGTGGGTGAATCGCCCTTTGAGTGTTGTATAAAAGCTGGACCAGACGGAAAGTAAACCGAACAAAGATAAAATAAGGAAAAAAGGCGGCAAAGTAAGAGAAAACTCATCAGCAGCGAGAAAAGAGGAAATCAATCCCGAAAGCGAAAGTCGATAATTATATAAGAACGTGATGATGACGAGATCTTTACTTTGTCAAAAGTTGACGTGCGCATGACTGACAAGAGCAGATCGCACGGATACAAACCTACGTACCGAAGAACCACACACACTTCTGGAAACTTCTCCTAATCCTTCCGAAAATTAACTATGTTTAAAAAAGCTTAAGCTTATCCAGAAGAATTGGATGCTACAAAAACCACATTGATCTTCACAAAATGTACAAGAAAGACTCGGACATATTCAATAGCTCTCAAATGAAACTATGAAGTATGGAACTGAATTTGAAAACAAGGGACACATTTCAGTTGCGTGGTGCTTGGGACCGGGTGAAATGGTACGAAGTGATACTAAAGACGTGTCCTTTCAAGCGGCAATGCATGACACAGACCATTCAAACTATTTCAAAGTACAACAGAAGACATATCTATTGATTAACTTATTTATGAAAAATTAATTTAACTTCATCATACTGTCTTCGTCTTTGAAGTAGCTGACCTAGTTGAATATCATTCAAAACCAAAATAGTTACTAGTACAAGAAACTTACTAATGCCCAATAGTCCTACCCTGTGTTCTAAGAGCGAAACTCGGCAACGCAGCACTTGCTTGCATTGTTGTGGGTGAGCCAGCCTTGTGCGCACACTTCAGTATGTTTCTTTCGCTGTCCAACAATACAATTAAGTTTACAACGTAGGTAACCACAATGCCAATGGAATGCTAAGCTTATTACCAAGCTTTGTAAAGATCCTTTAGGTTTATACCCATATTCCGGCCGTCATATTTAGCCGTGAGACGATCCGAGCGAGTCGGTGGGATCAGTACGGCTCGTTAATGAACCTTCACGAGCGAGCGTAAGGAAGAGTTGTCCGCCGAGAAAGCGAGGGAGAGTGGAGGAGACGGGGATCAGCTATATACGAATCGAAGAAATCCCGTAAGTTATGACGGATGGAATGTCGCGAGGACGAGCTGTGGATGAAGGACTGATGACCCATTATCGCGCCGACGTTTGATTCCTCCGCTGACACAATCAAACCTTGTCTCTCTTTCTCAACCCCATCAGTCCTAGGACAGGCTGGGGTGAGAGTGGGATTGTTAAGAGACATAAATAGTGGCCACGGTGCCAGGTTTTCGGGAAAGGGGGTTGTTTCTTTGAAAAACCATCCACCAAGCCCGAGAGTGGGAAAACGCCATGGGGGTGATAAGTAAAGGAAGCGATTGCTGGGTTGAGGAGGGGTTAAAGCGACGAGGGAAAGATATCACGTAAGAAATATATAAATATATCAAGGATCGCATGATAACAGCTGCCTTCCGTCAATAAAACATGGGTCTTTCTATTAATCCGTCCCATAACTTATGCGCCAGGTCATATTTTGGACGCCCAACCCACCCCCTTGCAGCCATTGGGTTTTAAACCCAGAGGGTTGCCAGGGTGGTGCTTGCCTGCCCTTCTTTCGGTTGGTAACATAGATCTGCTCCCCTTCACACGACTATGAAAATCATAAATCCACCACCAGACGTCAGACCAAAACTCCACCCACCTAACCCACCCCAAGAGGGGGAAGGTGAAAGGCTGACATTAAGAAACTCCGACAGTCTTGCAATACGGAAACAATACTTCTTCCGTGAGGGAGTCCTGCTTCTCCTTTCTCAGAAAACTGACAAGATGAAGACGCTAAGACACGCCTCCCTTTAGTTCGTCCGTAAAGACAACATTGTCAATGGATAATGAAAAGTTATAGTCTAGCCACGTAACGACTGATTACTTGTATCGACTCTAATGTGAAATGTGCTTTATTGTCTGTAGCTTAGTTGCACTATGCGAGATGGTGTCTTGTTACTGTTGTTGGACAAAACGGATTTTAGCGTTCTATTAGCTAACGCTTGAGTAATATAGGGATAAGGCATGCAGATACTGCATTTCCTTGAGAGTGGCTGTGGACACGGCAACATTCTATGCACTACAAGAACTTTAGTCAGACTGAAAAGTACGCTGCGAAGTCATTTAGTTAAATATTGGACAGAAATCCGAAGACAAAAATCACCAGGTCCAGCGGCAAATCATCCGTTGCAAGGACGAACTAAGAACTATGAACTAAGAAAACCTAGAGAAACCTAGAAAATGTAGTGGAGAACGAGGAAATTCCTCACCTCATGACGCAATGGAGTCTCCTTCTGAGGCAGACTAGCGGCTTATCATGCAACAATTGAGACGGCGCATGCGAATACGATTTTTATTTAAAAAATAAGAAATACAAGGTTCCAGGCTTACTATAGTATGCAGGATTTTTAGGCGTGGACGTAGCCTCTGAAGCTCGTTTGGAATCATTTCGATATTTCAGAAGAGGGGAAAGTAGATGTACTTTTAGCGGACCATCATCAGTGCTACGTCAAAACGTACCGTACCTGATGCGGCTACGCTTTCAACAAGGAAAGTTATAACATGGCCACGTAACGAGTGTCAACTTCACGAGCCTTCGCGAAACTGGAAAGAACTCTAGCTTGTCGGTAACCAGGACTGAAGGAACATTCACGGAACTGAAGTGAGAACATCTTTAAACTGTCCGCGAGGAAAGCCTTCGCTCTGGCTGAACCGAACCTTGGCTTCTACCGAAACAGCTCAGGCAGGGGAACTTTCACTCTTGCCAATGAAATGTTACGCTGCCTGTTTTACACAGCGGCAGCTTTGGTCGCTACTGTCCTTTGCCAAAGACCAATAGTGGTCCAAACTTGGGACGTTATGGCCATAAAAAGAGGGATAGCCGATCACTATGACCCTAAGAGGTTTTATTTATTGCTTGAAAGCAGGCGACAAGTGATGTGATGAGAAAATGACAAAAAGTGGTAACGTATTTTTGTAGTTGCAGTCAGCTCCCAGATCATAATTTACTCTATCCTGAAGGGTATCGTGAGGTTAGCTAGCTTTAATTTTTGATCGAGGGGATAAGGGGTGGATTATGAAAGTTGAGCCTGCAATTGAGGTTTTGGAAGTATGACAAGGGGGGATGAAAAGAATTTCCACATTTTTGGGGTTATTTGTGTAAGAGAGTAGTAACTTAGCACGTCGTGTAGAGTTGCAAGACACGAGGGGGTTAACTCCACCTGGCCTGGAGGGTGAATATACGTACACTTGGTGGGGTGTATATTGTCGTCTCTTTTGAAAAAGGTGAATTATGTACTAGGGTTTATATGGGGTTAAGAGGCGAAATGGGCCAAGAACAGTGTTGAACATCTTTTTAAGGGCGTTTAAGGGGTTTTATGTTGCGTCCTAGTGTTTGCTTTTATGCGAGCGTGAGAAAATGGCGTCGTGTCGTGTCGTGTTTCAACACAGCGATGATGCTAGTGAGTTGCCAAAGCGGTGGCGCTGTTGTGCGTCTGAGCAGAAGGCCTTGTAGCGCACGAGTATAGGTAACGCAACAATACACGAGGGTCATGTAATATATACCTATACACGTAGTGGAGAAGCTTTTAAGGGATTAAAGGCTTAACTCAGATTGTGAAGAACAAGAAAGCGTAAACGAGAACAAGAGAGCGTAGACGAGAGGGTTTTGTAGAGCACGCTGCTCGGTGAACCAGTTTGTCATTGACGGTACTTTAACGGGCTTGTGTCCACTTCAATGGCTGCCACTCAACTCAAAGGCAGCACGATTCGCGACCAACAGTTCAATTTGAGAGAGGATACATTAACCTGTCATGACGTCACGCTTTCAATATCCTTTGCAGTACATAATGCTAACTTAATGGACGAAATATTCTCCCATTCTTAGTGCACGAAGAAACTAAATGTGAACATTTGTTTCAAATAAACTAGACCATAAAGAAGCATCGAAAAAGGGAAGAGAAAAGGAAGCAATAGGCGTCTAAAATTGTCATCTACTATTAACATCTGGCCGTAACCAAAACGGAAACAGCTTGATTAATTTTTCTTAGTTTCAAAGATTTACTCCATTGCCCAATATGACTATCAGAATGTTCTTTTAACTAACATTAACCGAAACTAGGACTAGAATAAGCAAAAAATAGATACTCTTCCAATTTTTTTGTCCTTTTACCCACTTTAAAGCACTGTGCTACGTAAAGCCAAGTCGCTAGATGTCTGTCATAAGCAGGTTCCCTATTGGCTACAAGCGGAACAGTTTGGCGTGCGTTGGCCTGGAATTCCGTCTGCTGAATTTGAGCCCCTCGCCATTCAACTATGTGACTTGAGACGAGTAAACTGTAGGCAAATGGTCCTAGGCTTTCGACATTATTTAGAAGTATAATGTCTCTAAAATATACAGAATAAAGAGCTCATTATCCATTGTTGAAAAGTAGCCTTTTCCCACGCTAAAGCAAGCTTTTTGATTAAAAAAAAAAGCCGGGGCACAATTAGAATCCTTTTCTGCGATTTCCACACAGTGGTAAAGCGCTCATTAGGCAAAAGGGTTAATTAGAAGCAGCAGCCAGTTTTCTAAAGCTGGGTAGACGTCTACCTGCCGATGGGATAGCAGCTCGCTTAGTCCAGAAAGGTCTTTCTTAAATGAATTCCACCTGCAAGAATGAAAGAATCAACCGCACCGCAAAGAAAGAGCTGCCGGGCCACAATTGGCCCTCTGGGGGCTTTTCATACTTGATCTTTATATTTAAAAGAAACAAAACAGCGCAAATGAGCGTTCTTACAGCTACTCGTTGAAGTTTTAAATCTGAAACCCTTTTCTTTTTTTAAATAAAACAACAAACTCTGCCAGAGAACACGCTTCTTATGCGTTATGAGACTTGTGCGTATGTGTGTGTAAGTAAAGCCCTTGAATGACTTTCGGAATGCGGACGGAAAGCAAAGTGAGGAAAACAGGTGGCGATAGGCATCAAGGAGAGAAAAAGTAAAAGAAAAAAAGTGGTTGCTGGCCAGCAGCTAGCTCGTCAGACTTATTAACTCAACCCTTATGCAAATGGTGCTTGAGGCCCCGAAATGTTGCAAGAGTGATGGCTTACTGGTTCGACAGTTGGCCTCACTCAAATCAAAAAGCAGTCGACTACCAAACAATCAAGTCGTGAAGCTTTTTAACTAGCAAAGATTATCTCTTGCGTATAGCGGGAAGAAACCCGAGCAGAAAAAAAAACTCGTTTTAATAGCTCCTCACAAGATATATTGCCTCATTTTTAATCCTTTTTCCACCCCCTTCTTAACCAGTCCATCAAACAACGCACCTTAGGGCTGAACCATGCGTCACCACACGAAACTATCGAAAGCCAGAATATCATAAAATTAGGAAATAAAACTGAAATAGAAAAAAGATAAACATAACGAGGCTTATGCTACGCTTACACTCTTTCCTAATCTTGCCATCTATCTCCCGAGGAAAGCCATAAACCATGAGGCTTTTATTTCACGGAAATTTATCATAATGATTGAAAAAACATTGAACTTGCG
Source organism: Triops longicaudatus (assembly GCA_022885665.1). Lineage (NCBI taxonomy): Eukaryota > Metazoa > Arthropoda > Branchiopoda > Notostraca > Triopsidae > Triops > Triops longicaudatus. The sequence goes on along the minus strand of JAGQDJ010000148.1, from coordinate 113,765 downwards.
TCAAGGTGTGTGCAGTACGGGCTTTCGAGTTCAACCGGCGTGAAATGGGCGTTACTTACCTTTCTGTTACTTTCTTGGAGGTTATTTTGACTCCCTCTCTTTCTGTCTGCCGTGCTAAATGAACATTTATCGAGTGTACTGCCACCGGTAACTCGTGTTATTTATAGAAAGATACATAAATATCGTGATGTAAGTATTGTCTTCTCCATGACAAAGTCTCCAGCGAAGGAGGAATTTGTAGAATTTAATACTTTCACATTACTTTCAACCGAATCTTAAGAAAAATAATCAAAAGTTAACAAAACGTAAAATAATAAAAAAAAAAACATAACTCACGATTTGTGCTTTAGTGATCAAGTCGTAACGAAAACGTTTGTTAGTCACAGCGATTGGACACCGTGTCAGGTGTGTGTTGCCATTTGCTAGCGAAGGTGACAAAAGCCGAAAAAAAGTACGAACTAGTAGAGTTAAAGGCAGGTTATATATGACGCCGTTGCTGCCAATCCCACTCCCGATGAGATCAAAGACGGACGGCTACGTTTTAGGTCAGTCAGCTTTATGACTCTGACGTCAGCTCGTTCGCTAAACAAAGAAAACCTCCAAGCCGGCCATTTGTGTGTGGACTGCGCCGTGGCCAAGTCAAAGCGGGAAAAATCGAGGCGAAAGTACATAGAAAAAAAAAGCAGTAAGGCGTTGAGCAAGATTAGGTGCAATGACATGGGCTCGTCAGCCGTAAACCAAGTTGCACAGGGCTTGTCAAAGCGCCAGATTCCGCCAAAGCCGCAACCGCACAGTTGCCGCCAGAGGGCTTAGCAATAACGATTATCTCACTGCTTGATGGCTCGCTACTTAAGTAATCAGGTGTTAACTGGTTTGCTGCACTGCTCTATAAATTCACCTCAATGAACCTTATCCTTTCGCTAGATATTCAATCGGTTTAAATGTTGAAAACTTTAAAATAATTCTTGTGAACAGAGGCAACGCAGTTTAATACAAAAACACTTTTATGGGCAACTGGGAGGAATTTTGGTCTCGAAAACCTAATCTTAAAAATAAAAATAAATAAAATTACCTTAAGGTTTTACGAAAAGTGCACCTGTTTTGTGCTTAGATAATGAGGCGCAATGCTTTCAATGTTTCTTTGTGCTAACATGATATTGTAACAGAAACGATATTTAAATAAATTTAGACGTCAGTAGGCTGTGCCTATGATGGTTTTAAAATACACAAAAGGCTCGAAGACTCGAATGTCGTAAAGCTGGATAAATTCCTCTTGAATTAATAGTTTAATCTATCCATGAGACGTTCTACCCATATTCTCCGTAATCACGCACATCGCAGCTGTAGCTCCAGGTATGTCTCGTCATAACCCGGGACATTCTGTTGAGAAATGTGGTTTCGCTCAGCATCCGTGTGGCGCAAAAATGTATATTCAGGTCAGGCATACAACATTGGCAGGCATGCTTGAGCTCCTCGCTGGGGGATTTATAGTGACGTTTGTGCGTAAATCAGCGGAAGACAGCATGTGATTAACCAGAGCGAAAGGGAGAGAACCTTCTCTCTCTCTTCGCTCCACGACACGAACCTCCTACTTTCGGAATCTTTTTTTCCTTCTAACAACTTTTAAACCTTCCCTTCCCGTAACAACACCAAACGATGATTCACGGACATGCAAGTCAACTCCGGGTCCTCAAGTTTCGTCTCCTCTCTTTTGCTCCGTCTCAAGCTCAAAAATTCCTCCCAAAGAAATAAAGTAAAGGAAGCAGTCAAAGCTTTTTGTTTTCCGTTACAAGTGTTTACTTAACGATCAACGTGACACTGTTTCATCGTTTGGCAAAATCCACGTTGATAACTCAATAATGGTTTATACGTCGGAGAGCTGCCTAAAACAGGGCCAAAGAATTTCTTATTACAATGGTACAGAATCATGAATTAAGTAAGTAATAGTACAGTACGTACACACCATGGAGTCACGTGAGGATCATGGAAGAGGTTTTAAAGCCAACTGGGGGACCATCTTCAGCAATCAACACTGTCTGTTAACGACCTACACACCTTCAGTAATCTCGCTAGTTTCACAAACTTTTACGTGTCACAAGCTGTCCGGAATTTCCGTAACAATCGAAAGAGGGGCGTTCGTGGAGCAAGAAGATTCACTTATAGGGAGACAATATTGCATCTGAAGATTCCGACACACACTTGCCTTACACACTTCGTTTTACCAACAACAGGGGTTTATATACATTTAACCCTATCCCATGGGTTGTAAGGGGTTAAAAGGGGGTAACGAGATTTCAACTAGATGATATGAAGAACTTGAAAAGTTTACTCAACGTTTTTCTCCTGAACGAATACAGAAAATGCAATAAAGATCTTTATTAAAAAATTACGATTCAATTTAGAAAAAATCTACTCGCTGCTTTCAGCAGGGTCAAAGATCGACAAAAAGCCTCTTATTCTATATTTTGTTTTAAGCCCCTTGCCACGGTAAAAAGGTGGGAAAGTAAATTCTGTTTTCAAAATGGGTCGAATGATGCAAGAATTTCCAGGAAAACCGACAAATTTTTGGATGGTTCATAAACTCTGGGACAGGCTGCCATACAAGTAAATACGCAAGTGTACCAGAATTTATTACAAATGTTGAGTTAGTCTGAAGATCGCAATGATTTCCAATTTTGGACACGGTAAAATGAAAAAAGGAGTTAGGGAACATGTCACATGGGGTACGTTAGAGAGGGTGGAGCTTAAATATGCATCACGTATCACCGGAACTTTTTGCATTGTGCCTTTTTTCCAAAGCGCAACAAGAGAATTTTCATCCATCAGTCGACGAAATTTAAATGCGTAGTTTCCTTTTATTTTTCGCCAAAGTGTCGACTTTCAGGTTTATGAATATAAATATTTACATGTCTTAGTTTTCTGTTCACCCATCGTAGCGCAGTCTTAAAGGGTTTATTTTTTTTAAGTTCTAGGTAACGATGCACAATTTTCGAGAAATTTTCACTTTCACTAGTTGGCAATTCCAAAGTCTAGAAAGTCACTCGGAGACTCACACGTATTTACTCGACAATTGTTTAGCCAGTTCCGTGTACTTGAGAAACTTGGAATGTGGGCTTTCCTCGAAGTTGGCGCCACTGGCGCCCCCTCCTCCGCTCGAACTGGGCGTGGTGACTGGCTGCGGACTTTGGCTGTTGGATTTGGTGCCTGCGGCACTCTTGGCGCCCAGGGTGGGCTGCAAGATGGCGGGGTCTTTCACGAAGTGCATCTTGGACAAATGGTGGCGGTAGGCGCCCTTGGAGATGAACTGCGTATCACAAAAGGCACACTTCATAACCGAGTCTGTCATCACTGCGTCGTTGCAGGCCCAGCTGAACGCCAAAATGGCGCCCGGGTTCGTGGCCGTAGCGCCACCTGCACCACTGACTGTGGCACCGGGGCCCTGGCTACCTAAGCTGGCTGAAGGCGAGGGGCGGGCCGCATGGGCCGAGTCGGTTTTGTCGCACAGTTTCTGTAGCGCTGCTAACGGGTTGGCACCCACGCTGGATCCGCTAGCCGGGGCAGCCAGACCTTCAAACATGGAAGACAGGGCGCTGAGGCTACTGTTGTGCTCACTAGCACCCCCACTTCCATTCGCACTGACGACGACGTGGTCATCGGGCTTGAGGTCAGTGCTAGCACGCCGTGACGCGGAGTATTTTGAGTCGTCCGGTGAGGAGTTGACTTTGCGGTCGTACAGACTGGCGGGCGTGGCAGAACGCATCGAACGCTCGCTGACTGTGCTGGGACAAGGGCTTGCTGCATTCTGGGTTTTGTGCTGAACTAAGGAGGGGATGTCGTCCTCAAAGGGTTCCGCCTTCACGTTTGAGGGGCGAAAGTTATCCGAGTGGTCGCTGACCGCACTGGGACTGAGCCGCTCGCTCCGTGAGTCGCTCTCTCCATCCTTGAGGCCTGAGTCACGGTCCTTGGTTGGAGGAAGGGAATTGGGTGTCTCCGTGTCTCGCAGGCCTAAAGGCTCCGAGGTTAGAGCGTGACCGTTGTAGCTGTGATGAGAAAAGTCACCAGGGCCACCTCGTTCCGAGGCGCTGCTGGCTTCGCTGGCACTGCGTTCGCGGGGCTGGTAACCGTACAAACGCAGCATGTTCACGGTCATGGGGTCCATTAAGGGTTTGGTGTAGTCTACGTTCTCATCAATACCCAGTCGTCGGAGTATGTTCGACCCTGGGCCGAGATTGTTGGTGGCTTTCTTACCGGGTGTGTCGAAACTTTTTTCTATAAGTTTCTCAATCGCGTTTAACACCGACGGCGAGGAACCTGAGCTGGTGTCCCCAGCGGTGAAGATGTTGTTGTTCTCAGTCGGCGCGGCTGAGACGACTGGAGCAGAGGGCGATTGATCGGGTCGGGCTTTCGGACTCGCAGCGCTGGACCGCAAAGCTTTGGGGTGAGGTAGCGCGTCCGGGGTCCGGACGGGAGCTGACGGGGAGGAACTGGTTCGCCGGTTCTGGACTGAGGGCTCTTTGTTGCTGGGCTTTGTCAACCCGTGGTGCGAGGTGGCTTTGCTTCCCGCACTACCGACGCACGCTCGGATGTGGTCAACAAAGATGGCCGTCTCGATTTTGTCACCGCATTTCTCGCAGGTGATACGACCGCCGCTACCACTGGTGCTGTTATGCGAGTCACGGCGGGCTTCTTGTTGAGCGCGCTCTAGCTCGAGCAGTTTGCGGACCGGCAACGCCTTCTTGCGTTTGTCGCGTGCCTGGCGACGACGACCACCGCTTTCGCTGAGCGATCGCATGATGTGCTCTTTGTAATGCGAGTTTTTCACCATATGTGAGCTGAGTTCTTTCAAGCTAGCGAAGGCCTGGTCGCAGACTTTGCACGTAAGTACTGCATTTACATGGTTTTGTGCCGTTTTATCATCCGCTGCTTTCCAGGAGATAATCTGCTCTTGGGAGATGATGTTGGTGTAATGTTGCGTTTGTTGCATGTGGGTGGTCATTTCTGCCAACGAGCGAAAGCTTTGTCCACACCACATACACTTCAAGATCTGGCGAGTTTGCTCCGCACCCTTGCCGAGCCACACGTCCTGTCCGCGGACCAGCTTTCGCGGCATGGGGACGGTGTCTTTAAGGAGTTCAGAGGTAGTGGATGAGGATGTGGCCGCAGGGTGGGATGAGGTGGAAGGAGACGAAGAGGAAGGTGGTAGGTGATGGGAATTACTTCGGTGGTGGGTAGGTGGTTGCGACTGATGGTGGTAAGGATGACTCGGGGAACTGGTAGGGGTTGTTAAGGACTGGGAATGCGAGGAAGATCCGCTGGAGGGTGATATGGCCGAGGCGACGGCAGTCGAGTTGATCAAACTAGCGTTCACGCCACAATGCTTCGATTCCTTCATGTGAGTCGTCATGGCGGCCAGGGAATCAAAACTTTGCTTACACCACACGCACTTCAGCACGTCTCTGGCAGCTTCCGCACCTTTGCTGAGCCAATGGCTCTGCCATGCCGATTGCCGGCCACTTAACGCTGCTACAGGAACTGGGGCTGGTGGCGTTGGAGCGGCCAGCGAGTGATTAAGACTGTTCAAGGAAGACGACCGTTCGCCCGTCAAGCGCGTCAGTTCCGTCATTCGCTCCAAAGCTCGCGTGGCATCACTGACACCCTGAGGTGGCGGAGGTGGAGGTGGCGCTAAAGCCGTCTTGCCTCCTTTCACTAGTAAACCGTTCCACAAAGGTACGTCTACACTTTTGGGTGGCTCCAACCGACTCGATTTGCGCTCGACCGGACTAGCGGCTGAGTTGAGCTCATGGGGACGGTCACGTTTGCGGGTGAAGCTTAAATCCAAGGGTGACTCAGTGCGAAGACCCTCTTTCGATGAAGTCGCTTCTCCACCGTGAACGACGCCGTTCCGAGCTTCAGAAGCGGGACGCTTAGTGCTAAAGTCCAGAACTGGAGAGTGTACAAACTCTTCCGTATTACGAGTCGAGACAGTGGGACCGGGTGGTAAGGAAGCCACTGTAGGAGACATGAGAGGCGACCTGGCCGACGAGGTAGAAGGGGGACGATTGGCGTTAGGCGACGGAGGCCCGTGAAGGCCCGTGGGCAGTTTCATGGCGTTGAGCAGAGGGTTAGGGAAGGGAGGTAGACCTGGTAGTGTGGGGAATCCCAAGGGCAAGCCTGGGGACAGTCCCAAGAGCTCAGCGGCTGCCGCACCTTCTGGGGAAGACAACAGCCCTGGCAGCCCTACCCCGGCAGCCAAGAAGGCTCGCAACTGTTCCGCACCCAGCGTAGGATGACTCGACGCGCTTAGCAGCGCCATTTTGGGTAACAAGTTCGCTCGTGGGGAGGAGGGTGAAGGACTGCGCCCAGGCGACGCTGACAAGCGCTCCTGACCAGAGAGGTTGTGCTCCCTACCGTCAGGTGACGCACACACACCAGAGGTCTCCACTGAATCGTTGCTACTGTTTTAAAGAAAACAAATTGCTTTTCTTAGCTACTCTTTTTTTTTAAGTAAGAAAAATAAGAGGCAAACAAACTTGAGTTTCGCACCAACAAAAAATTTTCAAAGGAAATAAGAAACAGAGAGGAAATTTGTCGGTTACCTTGGAGGGCGTCGAGTGTCTTGGGGACTGTTCTGTGCCGAATCTTGGTTCGATAAGGAGGCAACTGGCGACGTTTCGGGTAACTCTTGGTCCACTTCAGCTTCGTCGGCACTTCTGGGTGACGCGTCAGCTTGGGGCAAGTCTCGAGAATCTCCGTCCACCACAGCAGCAGCGGCAGCAGCTCGAGCAGATGCTAACAAAGCTTCTTCTTCCCCTTTAAGAACAAGACACAAAAAATATAACCATTAATTACAGCCGTTCACCGTCACTTCTTTCGCTTTCTTTCCTCCTTTCTATCTTTCCCTTTGTAAAAAACTACACGCCCGAATCGCATTGCCAATTCTTGACGTCACTTGCAACTTGTCACTGTTACCAAATTCAAACTAATATAAAATGCTTAAAAGAAAGAAAAAAGTCCACCGAGCTCCGAAAACTGAGCAAAGCTGAACAGGTTTAATCAACTTGTTTAAGTTTATTTAAAAAAATGGTACTGCCCATGGGGTTATAACAAGGCCACTGTACCCGTTTATTTCTCTCCCTTGGTGTACTAGAAAAATAATACTCGTTAACTAATGTCCGTGAAAACGAAGTGCGGCCAAAAGGGTTATAGCATCGTCTGCGTACCCGTTTATTTTGTCTTATTATTCCTGACAGATTTTTGCGGTCGTTGGCGAATTTGACAGGCAAGGGCTTCCATTCTGGACTCCCTGAAAACGAAACTAAAGAGGCGGACAGTTGTGGAAAATTTTTCCACCTCCCTCGTTCACTCATCACTGTCCTTCGCGTGTCATTCCACCTGTCACGTCTGGACTAATGTGTACACGGGGCGTGTTGCACTTGTTATTTTTTTTCGTCTCCCTCTTATCTTGCGTGCCAACTTCCTTATTCGCCTAATACCCGACTTTTTGTTGCCTTCCATCCTTTTTCTAATCCTTTTCCTCTTTGGACACTAGAACATAAAAATAAAGCCCAAGTTTGTTTCACGTATTTGAGGAATATTTGCATTTACTCTCAGTTGCGTACGCAAACTGTAGGTGAAACAATTTCGTAAATACGAATTTGTATCGCAATTAAAACGCAAGCCAGTTTTTCGGCAAAAAGGGAGGGGGAGGACTTGGATGGGTTTGGCATGTTTCTCGCCCCGATGGCGTACTTGCTGGCATGATCTGCAGAAGACGGCGATGATGAGACACGTATTATTTCTTTTCTTACCCTCTCTCCTACCATCCTTCGATTCTCTCCCGAAAGAAAAGTGATGGATCAACCTTTCGTGACAGTAAAAACTTTAGGGGGCGCAAAAAGAACAATGCAACCCAAGATGGAAGATGTCGAACTCGCCATACCATACTTCGTCAATAGAAAAGAAAAATCCAACGTTTATTAGAAACCTTTTTGGCGGGAGCATGACTTTGCGAAACAAGTAAATCCAGTACAGATGACATGGACACAGACTTTTCCATTCTTTTTTGTTATCTTCTTCTTAATTTCATTTTTCTTATAGTACACCTATATAGCTGGTCTTCACCTTGCTCCCCTCAACTGTCAATCTCACGCTCCGAATCTCTCTTACTCTTTTTCTTATTCTTTATTAATCATCCTTTTTATTTTTTGTTTTCTTTTCTTGTCGTTTCTGGGTGTTTGAAATAAAAAAAAAGGTTCCACGCGCGTCTCTTCCATTCTTCTGTCTTTCATTACCCTATTCTTGGGCCACAACGGGCAAGGATCCACCCAATTCCAAAGAATTGGCCACGAACAGTACAAGTCTTCATTGCGGTGAGAAAACCTTCGAAGAAGGACACAAATCCCTATCCGCTTTATTAGCAACGAAGAAAGTCATCCTCTTCACTTGATCTTCACCTTGGTCCCCTTTAGTGGGCCCATTACTAGCCAGGCACGCTATTAACCGGTTAATGAGCCAAAGAAACACTAGACCTTACCGAATAACACACCAATAGAGAAAGATACAAGAGATCTTGACTTTTCGCTTGGAATTGCCTTCATTGCTACAAGATACGTTTCTTCCACCCTTAAAGCTCCTCTAAGGGTGAGAGGTGGATGAGGGTATAACACGTGTAATCCTGGTTCCAACGCAGCGAAAGCGTGGCCAGTAATGAAGGGATTAAAGACAAGCAACGAACCAACACCAAACGATCACAATGAAAGGAAAAAAAGACGACAAATATTTCTTTTTGGCGTCCTACCTAGCAAATAAAGGCTGTTTCGGTTTAGGTGTGGGTATTATCTGAAAAGTTCGGCCGATAAGAAGGACCCCGAAAGCCTGGGGCCATACTTTGTGGTAAAAAGCGAGCTCAAGGGTAGACGATCGCTATATATTCCGACGCCTAATCGCCTTTTACAAAAGAAACGGTCAACTTGAGCCAAATTCTCGGGCATTTGCCAAGCAAGAGGGTGAATTGTGCCCCCTGACCCTGTTCTATCCCCTTTTTTCACTATTGCACCTATCGTCAAACTACATTAATTAATTTCACACTCGCTTTCGACATTTGCGTTTACTACTTGATTATCTCGTAAAAGTACTTAAAACTCACAAAATAGATACTCATTGATATTGAATTCAAACACACTCGAAGTAACTTGACAGCAAACATATCGTATGATTTACTACAATGCACTTTTACTTCCAGTTTTTACTACAAAATGATTTCTATTTTCTTTTTTAAAAAAACGTACTGAATAAATCTTTTAATTCAGAATGACAAAGATCGGTCAAGCAGTTGCGAAGGTTGCGAAGATTTACGCAAGAGCCCAATGGGAATTCGGATTTTTTTAAATTTATTTTATATTTTGAAAAAGATAGTAATCTCGAGTCAAGCAGATTGACCATGGGAGTTTCGGAACGTTTTCTGATGGTTGAGTGATGTTGTCGACGAGAAGTCGAAATTTGAAGAACGCCCCGAGCAACGGCCATGATTTGAGGCGTTGTCACCTCCAGATCTTTCGAGTTATGGCCAAGTTACTCCCGTGGGTTAAAAAATGTGGGGAATTGGCCAGCAGGAACTATTGCCTAGTTGCCACAAAAGACGAACGAAGATTGGACTGGACGCTTACAGAAGTCACCATGGGATACCTTTTATCCTTAGAGCCTTTTACCCTTTCACCCTTTTCGTGAAAGAACAACAAGAAGAGAAACTTCAGCTCCTAGGATGCATATTAGCTCCCAAAACCTTTAATGGAATGTTCCTTATGTTGCCAATTGAGAAAACGTTTATCTTTGTTTATGTGTCGCTGCGTAAGTTCACATTTCTTAAGAAACTTGCATACTAAAAAGTGTACAAAATGCTTACGCTTGTTGCAAATACAAAAGAATAAAAAAAAGGCTTCAATGAGCTAAGTTCAAGCCATGCCAACTGAAAATAAGAAAGAAAGAAAGGAAAAAACAAGAACAACTAATTAAAAAAAATCAGTAGGATTAATTTTCAATTTTTATCGTTAATGCGATCGTTTTACCGTATTGACGATTCTCAATTCTACGTGCTTGAATTTTCGGAAGCGCTAATTTAAATAACTTCACTGGTAGCAGTTTTGCGATATTGCTTTGAATCTATTAATCCTATTAGTAGTTTGCAGGAAATAGTTTTTTTTTTTTAAAAAAAAAAACATGTTTTACTCTCGTGTGGTTTGTAGTGTACGACCGAGTTGGCGACACCGGTTGTGAAGGTCAAAGAAGCAGCGCAAGGAGTGCAATACAGAGCAGAGTTCGTCAAAAACAAATTAGCCGTTATTTCCTGAATCAATGATACACGCCAATGCACTACACGGTTGAATAGTTGACAATTGAAAAGGCGATGAAGATCTTGAGGAACACGATCATTACAGGGGCAAAGGTTACGCCTGCCTACCTAGTTCTCAGTCAAGAATTTGTTTATAGTTGCGTTTATTTCCTACAAAACACCTGCTTCTTTCCTTTCTCGCTTAAGAATGTTACCACACTTTTGCCCAAGAAGGCACCACGCAAAGTTATGGACGAACCGTGTATGTACTTGTCCGGGCCCCATAACTTATTACTGTCATTAGCTCGTTTCTTTCTTTTTCTTCGCTGCCACTTTTGTGTCCTTAACAGTTTTCTTCTGGGACGTCGCAAAAGTGAAGTTTGAAGTATTCCACGAGTGGGTTACCAGTTTGCTAGTACTGGGTTTGCCGTTAGTCGTAGTAATATTCGGGCTCGGAGGGTATTCAGCGTACAGTATCTAGAAAAATGAAGGCGCGTCAAAGGCTGGCAGATGGAAAGCTGTTGGAGCGACAGGCATCCATCAGTGTCCGGACTGAGGTGAGTCTCATGACTCACGCTCCCAACCTGAGATTGATGACTCCCAATGCGCTCTGTCAACCCTCGTGACTAGGCACACGGAGAGAGCTCTACACACTTGGCCAGCCAGCCCAACCCTTTTTTTTACTATTATTATTTCTCTTCTCCTTCTCTTTATCCTTTTTTCTCTTGCAATCCTTACTAGGACTAACATATACAAACTAGATGAATGCACCTTGAGCCAAATGTGATCTGAAAGAGAGAGAACAGGGGGTTGAAAGGGAATGTCTCCCTCCACCACCTCCTTTGGCCCTTTTACACAAAGAAAAACGGACCAGGACTCTGTAATTAATCATTAGTTGGCAGAATTATCTGACCAAGAGCTCTCTCTTTGGCTCTTGCTTTATACTCGCCTCGTTCTCAAGCTTGATGTGCTTCTACTCTTCCTCGGGCAGACGATACAGGAGTGCAATCTGTACTACAGAACCCCCGACAGCGCACCTGGACTGGTTTTCGCAACCTAATGGAAAAAACCTGGCATGGTGACGATAACGCGTGTCGGGCAAGAATTTTATGATTTGATTTTTATTTCTCAGCTCCGCCACTTGTGCTAAAAATGCAGTCACTGGAACTGAATTAGAACAGTGGGTCCTCTTACCTGGCTAACAATGAAAGTTCTCTTGGCCGGAGCCGCTTACCCAACATTATACTGTATACGAGAATAATGCGTACTCGTAAGGCGATGAAGCACACGGTACTACGGAGAACTTGCATTGTTGCTCAGAAGGCCTTGAAGGATTATTTGCTTTTTGTCATAAACTCTTGGTTTATTCCTTGTTTCTTGTTCTGTATCTCTGTTTATGCCGTCAGCTTTCGTTGCAAACAAAACTGCAAGAAGACAAAAGGAATAGTGAACTCTAAACTTCTTTTGTAAAGCGATCATACACTGAGAGACATCTTTAATCTGCGGACACGAGTTTGGGACTCCGCTTTACAAGGCGTAATGATGCTGCTGGCATGCGTCTCTTCTTTCTTATCTCCTTGTTCGCCCACAATAGACCCCCTTTTCTCTTAAACGTAGGAAAGGGGGGGGGAGGGTTAACCTTCAAAAGATCGCACAACCCCGGCTATTGTTAAAGGTAAACACCCCAACGTGCTACGATGACGTCGCTCAACCCACATTCTGTGACATCACCTAGATCTCCGGGACTCCTTTCTCATATTTTTTCTTTTTTTTTGTTTCAACCAATAGAACTAGACGTTTTTCGGGGCTGAACAAGGTTTTTCCAAGGTGCAAGAGAATCATCCGTCACTCTAATACACATCCCCGAGACCTTTGACGCTTCTGGTAAAGAAGTTCGGAAGAGAGAAAAAAAAGGTGTGAGATGTATATATAAAAAAGACACGACGAAAAGTGTTTGAAAAAGAATGTTCAATGGCTGAACAGGAGAGAACAATCTTTTAACCGCACAACAAAGCAGACGGACTCGATAAAACGCACGGCAGGAGCCTTTTTCTCGTGCATCTATTCCTCCATAAATAATCTCATATCCTGTACACAATTGTTCTTCTTCTTCTCCACAGCGTTCCACCTATTGCACGCCAACACCGACCCTCCAACACGGCAAGAAGCACATTCCGAATTGAATATGCTCCAAAAGTAGAACATGTTTCAAATAAGCTCCTTTATCTCTATTACTTTGGCTACTCCACAGGCTCATTCAAGCTTCTTAAAGTAATCCTGTTATAAAGACAGACAGCACCTAACGCATGCAAGTGTAGTATTGAAAGTGTAACGTCCGTCGTTCTTCGTGGAAGACTGACATGTCAGAGGTAAAGTCACCAGTTTTCTGCTGGTCACAGCTTTTGGAAGCATATGCTCCAATGAAGAGTCCAGGCAAAGATGCCATGCTTACGGCTTCACAAACGGCAGAAGTCACGCTTCCTGCCTGTGATCTACCTACTGCAATCGAAAATCTAACTCTAAAAGGACATCGCTTACTTGATAATGAATTTATTTACGTAATAGGATTGCAACTTTTGCTGAAAGCCTCACCATCGACTAAACAAAGCGAGACTCCTTCCTAATTACTGGCCAAGGCAAGGGCCAAAGGGGCATTTCGTGAAGAGCGTTACCAAGGTGGAGAACTCCTTCCACCTAAAACATAAAAGGGCGAAGAAGGCAAACTGACCGATCCTTGGAGACGGATCCAATGACAAGACAACGCAACTTGGCTTTCTGGGGAGAGTGAAAGGCCCGAATCCACACAGACGACCCAACAAAAGGGATAAAAAAGTCGCCGGAACTCGCCCGTATGAAACTGAGCCCCAGAGACAGTGAAAAGAGCGACAGTCAAGCACAAGTTCTTTTTGTTTTCGTTTTTGTTTCGTGCTGGAGCTTCAAAGTTTGTCAGGGCCAGAGAGAGCCAGAGAGAGAGAGAGCCTCCTCAGCTCCCCCAGCGCCACACCATGCGAGACAAGATATGTGTTTCATTAAAAGCTGGTGATGGGCGCTGTCAGGAGCAAAAGTCCCGCCGAGGAACGCTGCAAGGCGAAGAGAGCGTCTCCATCATGTTGTCACACGCAGCGACGTCCGCATGTCACGCTCAGCACAAAAGACACTACCAGCAACGACACATACACACACACATATACACATGACACACAGGCCTCTCTCCAGCCAGCTTCCTTTTTGGCAAACCCCGAAAGCCTCTTCCGCCTCGGAATCAAATACTAATCCCCAAGTGGTCTTTGCTTGTTTCTCTTCTCTTCGACTCATAGACACAGCCAACCTGCTGGTGACAGCACACCCCTTTTGATCCTCTTCATACACATCAGCCTACTCTTTTTTATTGTCATCTTGCTATTACACAAATAGAGCCCTTTCTAGCTGAAAGAAGAGCGCCCTTTATTTCAAGCTACTTGATTTGCGCTAGACTCTTTCATTGCATCGCTCCAATCACTTAAATTCGCCTTATCACCTTCTTCTTGGAAGAAAACCCAGTTATTTCGTTTATGTTAGAGCTTAAAAACCTCACGAGGACCAAACAGACAGTAAAAATAATAAAAATAATAATAATAATAATAATAATAATAACTCTACAAAGCTGTTTTTCAAATTCATGACATTTTTAAATAACTGAAGATTAAGAAGCTTCAGCTTCCAAAGCACTTGTCATGACTTCCTTCGAAAATGATTCATTCTTTCCGACGATTACCTCTCTTTCTGCTCATTTTTCTCGAAACTCGCTTCCAACCCCCAGACTCTAAGCAACAAATGAGTTACTTCTAACATTCTTTTGTTTATTTACCGCTCTTTCTAGACTGAAGATCTTGAGAGATTCAAATTTTAATGTCTTAATTACAGCCAATTTTTAACGACAAAACGTCGTTACTAGACAAGGATACTGAACAAATAGTGTTCAAGAAAGACAAATTCCTAGAATCCTCCAACGATCAGAAGATGTCTGTCATGAAACCCAAACCGTTCAACCCTTTCAACCCTCTCTATTGTGAGACGTTATAGCGTAATCAAATTTCCCCACAGGAAGGAAACTTTAACCTCGACTCTTAACTCTCCAAATCAAGTAATAAAAAATTGAGCAAAAAATAAAAAAAAAAAATATTAAAAACTCGTTTCTTTTCCTGGAAAGAAAAAAGTCCAAGACAAACTGGTTAGGCGAGGGTGTTGACAAGACGGACGGACGTTGACAAGTCACATCGTGTCACATTAGCGTCAACAGAACTGGACGAACCCTGCAACCCAACCCCTTACGTAAGCATTAAAAAATCAGTATCACAAAAAAGGCCTTAATAAAAGGAGTTGATGGTATCAGGCGAAGTCCTGGCACACCTCTTTTTTATTTCGCACGACCTCAGGTTCTATTTACCGGTAACAGCATGGTAAGAGGATTTTTTGGTACCATTTTTTACCACAATCTCTTAAACTTTTAAGTAAGGTTTCGTTTTCACTGCCAATCGAACGAGTCATTCCAATTCGAGCTGATCTTACACGTGCTTAATTTGTACACGGTCATCTCACAGACAGAACAAAATAGGCAATCCTTCTTTACGCATATGGCACAAAACTTTGTAACGTAATAAAACAGCCAAAACTAAAACTATGGGACTTGAATTTTACGGACTTAAACTGATCCTCGGTGAAATTGCTTTTAGCTCGTAGACCAACAAGGGAGTTTCGTCAAGCCTTTTTCCTTGCTGCTCTTGGTTTATTTTTTGTTTGTTTCTTGGCTAGATAGGAGTTCTTTGACGCCCATCTGACACGAAGGGAAAATTCCCCTTGCACCGTGATGACAACTCTTCAAGATTGTCACGAACTTGCTGGAAAACTAATACTAACTCAAAATGGTGGTAGTTGACAGCCCACATTTATATAAAAAAGAAACATTTTTATATTTTTTTCGACATTTCAGTGTTCTGTCGTCACACCCACCGTGGCCAAAAAATATGTGCCTTTTGACGTCAACGAATGAAGAACCTCGCACCCGAAATCAGACTAGCAATCATTGGCGGCATTCAACCTCAGTTTGCGCACGTACCATTGTACTGTATCCACGGTGTACCGAAAACTGGTGGAACTACCACGAAACGCCTAAACAAATGCCCCAGGCTATGCAATCTCTAGCCATCTTAACAATGCTTTACACGCTCCAAGAAAAGGAAGGTAACCAGTAATTTTCGCGCCACTCCGACTCCCGAAAACCTCCGGCAACAATGAAATTTCCTGAGTACGTACGCCATCTGTCAGATTCCCATATTTCTCCGCCACTGCGTAGCATGGCACACGGTTCTCAACAATAATTTTCGAATGAATTTAATGCTTTCTCCCCTTTTCTGACAAAAAAAATAATATTTTGCAGTGGAAAAAGTGGGCGCAACACATCGCACGATCATAAAATTCGCTTTTCTGCCGTCGTAAAATTCAAATAAATCCTTTCGGGCTTCCTTTATTCACCAATAAACACAACAACAATACGGTTTCGACTATATGCACGCATAAATGACACTTATTCACACCCATCACCCGGGGTATAAAAATTTATACTACCCTGAATTTCCTTTTGTTTTCCTAAAAAAGGGGGTGAACTTTTCATAATGCTTGTTTTGCTTCCTCGACATTGCTTTATTTACTTTAACAATGCTTTGTTCCCGCAAAAGCGCAAACAACGCTCTTTTAACGCAAATAATACAGGAAAACTATTTAAATGCGTTAAAAGAACTGCGAGGCATTGGATACCCTAACCTAACTGCTTAAACGTTTTTGTAGTGACTTAACGTTAAGGGCAGAATCAAGTCTCAATAGGCACTAAATTCAAGGAAAGGTTAACTGTAACCTTTTCCTCGTCTTGCGAGGTCCTTTCGGTCCTTTTCTCACACGTCAAAGCGCTATTAGAGCCCAAGAAGCACGTTTTCTGAAACACAGAGTAATTAGGACGACTCGTAAAGTTTTCTCCCTGGAAAACTAAACCCCTTTCTGATTTCTTTGGCCAAAAAGCGGAAGGGAGGCTTGCCCTTTTTCGGGGGGAGGGGGCTCCACCCGTCTCAAAAAATGCGTCCAGACGTCACGCAAACCATCACGTTCCACAAAGCTTCTCTCTCTTGCCTAAACCCAATAATCATCTAACCGTGCTTTATCGCTGTTCTTCAGCGTGGTTCTCTGTGCCTTTCGCCTTTCGAAAACTTTTCAGCCGTCCACAAATCCTTCAAACTTTCGATACAAGCTAATTACTAGCTTTGCTGGGGGAATATAAAGCAATAGCTCGGTGGTATTCCGTACGAAAAAGGATTCAACAAACTGTCAAATAACGATGCCATTTTTATAGCCTAATAAATCAGCCAGAGCCTCTTTGGGCCTATTTAGGGAAACTTTGGTTTCATATTCGGGAAATGCTCTTCCTTATTATTTACTCTTCAAGAAGAATCTGTCTAGACAGCTACAAAAAGGGAGAAAAGGGAGATTTGAAGATACTTATTCCACTGAAACGTAATATTTTTAAAACTTGACAAATAAAAATATCTGAAAATCACCGCAATCAATTTACAACTAGAAATCATTAAAAAAATTCTCCCACAGATTAATAGAAGCTCCAAGATCGTTAGCATTTTAAGACTCAGTGAAAATATGAGACCAGTAAATAACTGCGATCACTGACAATTACTCAAATTACTCAAATTTGTATTGGAATCGTTACTAAAAATCCCAAGAATCGTTAAAACCAGAGAAATCCTTGCAAATTAATGAATTCTAAAAAAGTAATTGAAAATCGGACTTTTTTAAGAAAATATTAATTACAATTGAAATAACTGATAATCACTAAGTCTTTAAAAGCATTAGAAATTAAAGAAATTGGAAATGGGCTATTTTTATTACTGCATGACAAAAATCGCAGTAAATAGTTCTTTAATGTGAAACTCAACAACCCCTCGAAATTCCAAAGAATCACATTTGTTTACTGAAAGATTAATTTTGATTCATAAATGAGTCATTTGTAAGCGTGGAACAAGAGAAAGGTTTGGCTGAGCTGGGTGATTTCAATCACTCGCGGGAGTTCAAAGCAATCTGCCCAGACTGACCCGTCAAAAGATAGCTTACCGAGAGCAAAAAGGTACGAAAGAAACAAAATAACATGGAGCCTTTTCTTTTTTGTTTTCTACCACCTTCTGAGAGAGAAAAAACAAGTTTTCTTTTCTTTGATGGATAAGGATAAACGACAGCGGCATGGAAATTGCCGCCTCATTACCAAATCTTTTCCAGAGAGGGTTGAGAAAAAGAAAAGAAAGGGGGAGTGGGCGTGTTTCTCCACGACTGGGGGCCAAAAGTATATCCTTCAAATCATCGCTGGTTAATTGGCAGTTGTATAATTAATGCTGGCTCAAAACCTCGGTACATAAAACCCCACAAAAAATCTATTCTTTCTCAATATATTTTTTTCGCTTTTATAAAAAATTTATTGCCCTCTTGATTCCAGTGCTTCTCTATTATTTCTCCCAACTTCGAAAAATATTGCTTACTAATAAGTTCTTTTTTAACCAAGTATTTTTTATTTTTACGTGTACCTTAATGCTTTTACTAGAAACAAACACCACTTTTACTTAACTTATCACATGTGAGTTAATGTATCCAGGTTCACAGGACAACAGTGAATTATTCGTGCGGCAGCCCTGAACTCCCATCGGCCGAGCTGAACAAGCTCTGCGGGATTAACGTTCGCTGGGAGGGCCACGCTCTCGCTGCGGACTCGGTGAGGTTGCAAGCCTTCTGTCCTGGAAACTCCCATCACGGTCGTTGAACGGCCCAAGCCGGAGCAGCGTTCGCTGGGCCCGCCACGCTTTTGCAGAAGATTCGGTTAAGTTACGCGCCTTTTGCAATGCGAATATTCATTGTTCCCCGTTCTCTTCAGTCTTCAGTGATTTCTGAGTAGTCTACAGTGTCAGGCGCAATTTTTCTCACGAAGAATTTATTGTTGTTTTACGTATCTTCCGACGAGCTTAAAAGAAACCCCACTTTTACCCAATTTAGGTTACTGTACCCGAGTTTGATAACTACTTTTTAATTGTGAATGAATTTCTTTCTTTTCTTGATTTTTTTAGAGAAATTTATTTTTTTTTTAGAAAAATATACTTTTTAATTTTCTATTAGAAATCGCCCATTTTTGGGGTTTAAAACGATAAGGAACGACGAAACTGCGACAGCTGACTGAAGTAGTGGAAGAGTGACGGGAGATAAAAAAAAGAATGTTTCGGAAATAATAACAATATCATTTGTCTACATTGTCACTCCCAACATTGTCGCCCTGACTTCTAATGAAGCGTATCCGGGACACGTCAAATCTTTTCCTTGGGCAAATCAAGCATTTTCTCATCTCATTCCTCCTTCTCACGTATCAACCGTCTCTCCGTCGTAAAGCGAAAATACACCCCCCAAAGTACAACAAGAAACCCTAAAAAATCTGCTTGGCATAACTTCTGCGCTTTTAGCACACCAACGCTAAAAGAATCAACCTTTTTTTTTTGTTTAAACGTGCGTATATAAACTGTGTCTTAATGTAACGCTGCAGAAAGTCACAGGCAGCCCCACCAACATTGAATAAAGCCGGCTTCCAAGTTTCTCGCCAGTCGCGCTAAGTGAAGCTCAAATACTAAGCGCCTCTTCTTGCCGAAGTTGCCTGCTTACTTGGCTCTACTGTAACACCTTAACTGAGTCTACTTTACCCGATGCTTCTGAAATTTGCGCATTTACTGCCTACTATCCCTTACCAAATGACTTTTAACGTAAGTACGGCGTCACTGCCAAATTTATTAGTATCATCTAGCAATGCTATGGAAATCCGCCATTTTACTCACGTTACCGTGAACCTTGCACCAGCACAGCTAGCTTGCACATGTCTTTACCAAACTAACCGAACATGTGCTAACTTACCCAGGTTAACGCACTGCCCAAGAGAAATGTCAACACATCTTGAGTCGTACATTAGAAAATCATAGATACAGAGTGCATTTTCGCTAATTCTGGCTAGGAAACCATGCTGCCCACCAAACTTGTATCTAGAAGACACAAGTGTAACTTTAGCATAGCCTTACCCTTAACAGCTATATATCGTGAAAAAAAAAGAGATTCACTTTTGCCCGAACACTCGGCCACCCTCGTAGCTACTACGAAACAAACGTTCGAATTTCAACCCAGGTAACCTGTCGCAAATCTTCGCGAGGGGGAAAATTCATTATTGAGCAGCTGCTTTAATGCGCTGTTAGCCAAGGCTCGCTTTCTTTATTTTTTTTTTTTGATGGCACCCTTTCGAAGCTCAACTAGCAACAAATAGCATCAGTTGAAAAGACGTCAAGGCTCGGTTTACGACGAAGACTCGAGTCACGTTGAGCTTTAGGACTGACAGATAGGCAGGCTTCATGATAGTCTTATAAAGTTGAGCGTAGGCGGGCTCTAAGCGAGTTGATGAGTGCACGACGTTGAAAAGCCCTGAAGGCGACAACAACGTAGCGAATTACGGCGAAAGAGAACGAGAGAGACATGTAACTGTAAGGAAGCAAGAACGCCGAAAGTCTTCTTGTTCTTCGAAGCGTCTGGTGCTACTGGATCGATACTAATTAAAGCAAGCTGTCGAGTTATGTCGTCTTGATATCCACGACAGCGCCACCTTGAACCTTATCAACGCCTGGCCTGCGACTCTTCACGACGACACAGCCGCCATTTACGGCCTCACCGAAATTCCACTTCCTATAAACTTGGACCATTTCACCCCTTTTCCAAATTAACTCCGTTAATCCCCTCATCCAGCCCACTTCTGCCATTGCGACACTTGTGCCCTCTACCTCCTCACCAACCTTTCGTGAAAAAAAAAAATTCTTTCCACTTTTCTAAATTCTGAAACCGCGTGATTTACAGAAATAATTCAAGGCAGATTCTTTAAATATGCTTCATAGGCTATTTAAATAAGTAAGCGAAATTGGTTTAATTAGTTGATTTTATTTAGTTAAACGGGAGTTAGGGTGGTTGGGTGGCGTGAAGAGCAAATTGTGAAAAATCACTGAAGTTTTCTTGTTTACTTCGGAGCTAGAATTACACAGTTTCCACTGCGGAGAAAGAGGACAGTCGTTTAGAATTAACTTTGTTTTGTTGGAATAGGCAAAATAAGAGTATTTCAAGCGACGAGGAATTCCGCTGCTAATTACGCATGCCTACTTTCAAGGTTTTAAGCAATAATCAGCGAGCGTACACGTTCTTGCCATGAAAGAAAGCAACCCGCGAGGAAACACACATGTTCGGGCGTTTTGAGTCCTTTGGGTCATAAAACGTACCTTTCGGGCGGCACAAAAACAGGTAAATGTGTCCCGTTTCGCGTAAATCGCTCATATGCTTAACAGCAACGCTGCCAGCTCCCCCCAACCCCCCAACTTCGAGGTAATGACAATGACTGTCGTGGCACAAAACATACCTCAACCCGCTAATTGAAGCGCGTGCTGATATTCGGAAACCGTGACGCGTTACATAGGACATGTGGACATGTGTGTGTCGCGTCTTCCTACCCCGTTGGCGCCCTTAACCCTCTTTTCCTTACCCAAAATGTTCATTGACACAACGTTATGATCACCGGAAGGAAAAGAAGACATATCGCACGCGTAAAATAGGTTTCTACGTGTGTGATACCAAAGGTATGTTAAAAATGGGGGAAAAAAATCGACACTCAACTCGTGTTAAAAGCTAAGTTAAGCTAGATTGAAAAAGACTAGAGAAAGCTAGTTTGGCTTAGTTTAGGTCAGGTTAAGCATGAGGTTAAGTTAAGAAATGCTAGTTAGGTTATGAGTTGAGTTGAATTAATTTAATCTAGCCTTCTAGCTGTTATAGAAGTGTTAGGTTAGCCCTTCAATCATTCCTAAAGTGAAAATCTAGTACGACAATAGTCAAGTCCTGCAACGCAACCTTCTGAATTGTTCCACTTTTTTCTCGAGTCATTCTTAAAAACAAAAGCGTGAATTTGTTTACTGGTTCGTGACAGATATGTACACGACTAAAGCCGCGCGGATCGTCATACGATTTTGTCATTGTTGTACCAGTAATTTGTATTGCGAGATCTTTTCACTTATTTGTTTATCATTGGTTGCGCAATTTCGCCTCTTTCCGGCCCATAAAAATCCCAATAGCTTGAGGAGGATTCTTTGCGTTCAAGCGATATCCTGTCTCAGCTCTTACGATACAAAAAATAAACAACGAAATGAAAACAGCTCTTAAAAGCTTCATTGCATGCTCGTCACGAATCATTGTGCGAAAGCGAATCAACTTTTATGTGCCTACCATCGCTCAACATCAGATGTTAATCAAAACTATGTGGAGCCATGAAGTCTAAAAAAAGGAAAAAAGGAACTACAAAATAAAAAGTAAGATAAAATAGAATGAAACGTAACATAGAAGGAATCACGCTGCAGCCATCAAAATTTGTACCGCTGGTGACACGACTTGCTGCAAGACATACCTTTTGACAAAGAATAATTTTTCAAAATTCCTGTGCTGGCTTATTATGAAGACCGGTTAGTGGAAAGCTAGAAAGGGAGAGCCAATCATGTCGGAAAATCAAGTTTCGGATCTAGATCTACATTCATCACTGCCATGTCAATTAGACCTGTGTCAACCATCCAACAAGTGCGCAGATCAGCCAACACCGTGTTAATTTCCGCGTCAACTAAACAGCACAAAAAATGTATGTCACGGATCAACTTTTTTTCTAATGCTTATGGCATTTACTAAGCAAAACACTTGAACCTGAAACCCTTCGACGTTGAATGTAACGACTGCTACACACAAAAAGAAATTCTAAAACCTCAACGCGCAAATTTCCTTTCGCAAATAAAATTTTCTTTCACAAACGTTACGCACATATCTGTATTTCAGTAGTGTTAAAAATAGTTTAGATATTACACTTAAAATAGACCTAAGAAGTGCCATATCCTACTGAAATTAAATTAAAAGTCAAACGCAATAAATAACCCAAATTTAACTACAAACCCCCCAAAACTCAAAACAAAACGGTAGAAATAAACGTAATAAATACACATTTAGCGAATTTAAAGAAGAGTTCGAGAAGAAGCAAAAAATCCTGCATTCTTTTTGCCAGGGAAACGACGTAGAACGAAGAATGTTGAACGTGAACGCCCATCTTTGGAAAAGGGAGCGAAAGATATTCAGGTGCGAAAGCTGACTCGATGCCATCCATCAATGACCAACGTCCATCCATCTCCTTTTTTTCCTTTTCCAGACCACCAAAACCTTAACAAGTCATCCACATTCTTCGTAATCCACATAAGAATATCTCAAAATAAACAACTAAAAAAATTCAGCTAAATTTAACTTCTCTTTTACTCATTCACCCTTTTGAAAGTAAAGTCGCATTTAAGCAGCATCTTTCTTTTCCAAGTGTTTTCACATATTCACAGATTTTGTTTCTGCAAGAGAATAAAATGTTGCATGGTTAACATTATTTTATTCCATTTTCTTTTTTGTTTTCATTTTTCCCCCCTTTGTATCATCTCTTTTATTTACCTGGGTATTCCTTTTCCTGAAAAGTGAATAAAGGCGTGCTTCTCATTGGCTAACAAGAACCGCAACGGTGTCTTTCTAATAATAAGTCATGTAGTGGTAGTAATACCAAAGGGCGTCCCACATAGTCTGATATCAAAAGTGCTCCTGACACAAAAGAGACGAATTTTCGAGGAGTAGATAGCTATTAAGGTTCCTCGGAAAGGAAATCAACTTAATTGGACAAGGGTGTAAAAGTTTTACGAGTTTCTTGCTTTGCTGCGTGTGGAATGAAAACTGGGTCTCCCTTTTTCTTTTCACCCTCTTTTCGGATGGAAACTTCATCCTCTCCATTAAGAACGCACACCACCTTTGGCACCTAACGCCATTCTTGCGTGACTGGCTTCATCATCGTCCTATAGCCAGCCAACATCTCGTATTCGCTCTGCTTCAACTCACCCAGCACACATTACCCATCGACAAGGAAAACTCAGCAATAACACCGACCATATTAAGTGAAAAACCTGGCCACTAAAAACGACACACACACACACATAAAACAGCAACCCAACAACAACAATAGACATGCTTTCAAATGCCTCCGTCACGCCACATCAACGTCGAGCTCGAATGACACTCTACTACATTCCCAACTAACACGTAAAACGAGCCAGCGAATCAAAAACACACACAACAGTATTCTAACAAATCCTATTTAAGAAATGCAAAAAATCGCTTTACCCAACAATGAAAACTCGACCTAGGCTCCTTCTAACGAATTTCATTGTTGCTGCCCGACCTCACCGAGCCTACAGAACTACAATAATGAATTCCTACTACGTTCCTAACTGTCTAAAACTCCTTTTCCTCGCAAATTACAAGTAATTTTCAATGTATGTCAATACGCTGATCACTAGTAAGTGCAAAAAAAAAAATATTTTTAGATTAGGCTTCCATACTGGACCTCAGCAAGTTAGCAATGGAACGTTTGTTACAGCGGGAGGTTGGACCCGTTAAACGCTGTCTCATTGATACAAGCCATGAAAAACGATGGCGAATCCACGCTTAATGGCCTTAGTATCAAAGTTTAGGAATGATGAGTAAGGTAAAAATATCGAAATGAAGAGAATCGGACCGAGAGAGAGAAAGACAACAGCGTGGTCTTTCTCTTTCTGGCTGTCCATTTCTCCGTATATCCATGAACGAAAAACCATTCGTCAATCGGCAGGGCGGCCACCGCGTGAGATACCCATTCATGCGTCCGACCTTAACGTGCCACTCGGATGATGAATTTCCCTTCAAATGGTGGTATGGCGGGTGGGTTATATCCTCACACGCACATACGTCTCTGCACAACACAGTCTCCGAAAAGGAGGACGAGACACTTATCGCCGCACACCACCCTCTACCACCTTTCCTCATTTTCTGACCCACGTCTATAAAACCGAATACTTGGTGATTAATGATACCTGATGGAATGTCAAAATAGATGAGAATCAAGTTTCCCATTCTTATCCATCTTTCTTTTTATCTACTGTTCAGTAACGTTTCCCAACTTACGCCCTTCTTCCTGGACGCTTTTCGCCCCCTATCTTCGCCCTTATATGCCAATTGCGACGCCAAAAGCAACACATGACGAATACACGAATATATAGCTTTCTGTCTTGGGGAAAAGCAGCTGAGTACCCGCCCAGAGATTTATGGTTCAGCTTTCACATAGACAGAAAACCTGTGCCTTGTCAATGACAATAGCTCACCTTTGACTCTGACTCCTTTCCAATTGTTAGCATTCATAGCTGTCTCTTTGCTATTCCACCTTTCTGCTCCTTTCCGGAAGATTTTAAGGTTCCAATGGACCTCACACTTGCCTCAACATCTTGAAGAAGTCTGTCCTCGGCTTATTTCTGCGCCTATTTCGTTGATCACTTCTGACTTGCTCATGAATTTGTCCAGTACGGAGCGAGTTTTCTTGAATGACACGATTCTCTCTACACCCTTTGTAATGGAACTATTGCCTCCTTACGAGAGGTCTCGTTTAACGCAGGGAATGTGCTAGGCTTGCACAACCCCCTCCTAGCTACACCAAAAAGAGAAGGTACTACGTTTGATTTCCTTTGACATAAATCTCGACGTAACATTCTTTCGGTCATCGTTTTTCCCCGTAAATCTTTTTTCTCCCTACTTTACCGCGGATTTCTTGAATAGCCTGGGCGTAAAAAGGCCCCAGCCGAGGGAGGGAGACAATAACGCTCTGTAAACTGCCAAGTCCACAGCACGGGAGACGATCTAAAGGCTAATATCCCCAAAATGAAAAAAAAAAAGAAAGTAAGGAACATCCACAGAAATCGATGTACGCGTCGGTTATCACCAATAAATCACCACACACCTTTACTGGCTAAGGGTGAATATGATCAACTGGAAAACTCCATCGATACCTACCGCCCACCAAGCTTCCGAGACAAGTGACATAGCAAACCTGCTGCGTTTTACGACGCACGGTCATCATACGCTTCTAAACGAGTTGGTTCTAAATGGCGCATGAAAAAATACCAACGTATCTTACTGTATAGTTGTCGACAAAAATCTCCTGGATTAATGTACTCTTTTATAGAACACGCCCAGGCATTGCAGGAATTATACATTAGACATTCATTATCGTTACAATGGAATTTGCTAACTGCGAGTTCCTCTTTGAGAAGCCTGGACAGCGACGTGGCAGCCAGGACCGTTTTTAGCACTACCTGGACCAGTTCACATTTTTTCAACAGTACTGCACTGTACAACAAAGATGTGTATATCCTAATAGCGGCGACGTCTTCACGCGTCTTTAGAACGTCTTTTAAGAGTGTTAGGAAATACTTTCATCCTGAAATCTTGCACGCGTCTTTTTGCGTAGTGTACTTTCGAAGACCCTACTAACGCCACAACATCTGCATGAGCACTGTCCCCAAAGCTTCATAGCTAGGCTACCACATTGATAAAATTCATTCTTGCCCAATTCTCTCTTCCTCGACTAAAAACATTGATGCGTTCCCACTTTAAAATTTCCGTGAATCGCAGCCGGGCTTTCAACTCGGAAAAATTTCACTGTTGGGCGATGGCCTGCAGTATCGTATGGTCTCTGAAACGCGGCTATTTACTCACGCGCGCTCACTCACTTCAGGATAGCTGAAGATTAACCCCTCACCCTCAGGGGGTTACGGAACGAGCTGGGGGGTCAAGTGGGGCATCTAAGAACAAACCCAAAGTGTTTAACCCATGTTGCCAAAAGATGAGACGCGACACGAGGCGGTTGGCGCTATTTACGTTTTTGTCAAAGTTACTATATTTACTCTAAGAAGAAATTTGGCACCTGTGCCTAGATTTTCCCCCTCCCTGCTTGCTTCTATAGCTAAAGCGCCCCTCCCTCTCTGGGGCTACGGGCACGCATATACACACTGGGAGTAAGACACGTGTAATTTAACGCTTGACAAGGGTCAGTTGGTGGCAACAATGTGCCAAAACGCCAGCTAATCTGGCCCTCATTGCCTGCCATCTCACGTCAACTCATTTGCGTCTTGTATTTGTTAAAGTTCAGCTCCTGAAAGACTCTGTCAACAACCCGGAGCGCTGAACACGCTCCTGCCGCAGGGGAAGAGCAAGCTAATTCCCCTCGAGTTTACTTTGCTTTACCGGGAAAAACTGGACTTGACATGTTTTTATACGCGTTGCACCCATAACTTGGTCATTCCCGACCGCTTTTGGCTCGCTAGACCAACCAAGTGTTAAAGTAGCTCTACCACTCCAAAGGTGTCATTCATGAACTGCCCTGAAAAAGAAACTCAAACAGAGCTAGATTAGCACAGCAATAAGAAAGATGAACCTAGCTAATTTAGCGTGATTTTGACTCTTTGAAGAGTGTTACACAGAATTAACCGAAACTCCACTCAAAGCTAGTTTGGCACGGCTAACTTAGCCCGCTTTGGATCTTTAAGTGAAGCGTGAAGACTACTATGCGAAAATCCAAGTTCGGACTGCACAGTTTTCAGGTATAGTACCCATCCAGCGCTAAGTTAGCACGATTTCAGCCCTCGATAAGCATAACACTTGCCAGACAATCTACTTTAGCACAGTTTCCAAAATTCTATTTCACGTTTCAAGCAGCGCCTTGGGCTCTTACTACAACAACAATGAAAGTAGTGGGTCGGCAAGAACGAAAATGCATGCAAAGTACGTTCGGGAAACCCTGGCGCGCAAAAGGCTTGGGACACATTTTTCCTCATAAAAATCTGGCATTTTTTCCCGTTCGTAGTTAATGGCTGAGGTATGAGTTACGAGTGAATCTGACGTCAGAGCAAAAGGGAAACATTTGAAAAGTTGTAGATAAAAACCCCCGTGGCGTGCGTTCATCACCGAGCTGGCAGATTTCTCCGTCTTCTTCCTGGTTAAGGAACCGGGGGATCTC
Organism: Triops longicaudatus; assembly: GCA_022885665.1. NCBI lineage: Eukaryota > Metazoa > Arthropoda > Branchiopoda > Notostraca > Triopsidae > Triops > Triops longicaudatus. Next base: position 86,412 of record JAGQDJ010000148.1, on the reverse strand, counting down.
GGCCTTCGAGCGGCGTGCATACTTGCATAAGCCCAGTCCATGTCTTCGTCCCAACCGGTGGGCATTCAGAGAGCGAAACCGCGCTGAGGCTGTCAAGTCCCGGCTTGGGCGAAGGATTTACGGCGGTCGCCCAGCCGGGTCTTTCTCTGCATTACTACCAGCTGCACAATACAGAGGCGCACATCTCGTTCGATGATATGCTGCAGGACAGGACCAGGATTTACGACTTATGACCGGGGACGTAATAAACCTCCCTACCACCCATTCTAACCCCTCTTTTCCTCCTGTCGAAAAAGAGAGCAGCGCCCAACGAGCGTCCATATATCCATCATGGCCATTTTGCATTGTTAACCCCCCTGGTGTGTTTCGCTTTGTTAATCCCTTCCCTTCGGTTACAAGATTAATTACACTCAACCCTTTGGCAGAAAACAAAAGAAAAAAGGCTGATTTAATGCTATTCGGCAATTAGTAAAACTCCCTGAAAACGAGACAGTACCTTGAAATTAACTTATGAATAAAACACGCGCCTTTTCGCCAATAATGAATCATCGCTGGTCATGAATAAAACAGCACAAAATTGCTCGAACTAAGAAATTGGTCTACATTAATTTTGAGCGTTTCACTGGTTACTAAACAATTTTCCTTTACTTGCATTTTATTTCATAAAATCTTTCTCTAAAAATTTTCAAAATAAAGTGGTACACTAGCTAGTCAACTTGCTTACTGGCTCTACCCCTTTTCTATGGACATTTTCAGAAATCTCAACAATGAAAAGTCATCTTTCCTATCTATTGCAGTTTATCGATTGCTCAATTTCCTCAAAGTGTTTCAACGGTTCTTACACCATTAAGCTTCGCCCTATTTAGTACATTCTACCTTCTTGTCAAGATTTACTCTTTTTCAGTTACTCTTTGAAAAGCAAAGTTGTGTGAAAGTTGGAAAGCAGCTCCAAGTCCGACTTTGGGGCATTAGCAACTAGGAAAGAGCTGTTACATAATTTAGGCTGAAAATTGTCGCCAATTGGTGTTGTGTCTCCCTTTCGCTGTGGATAGCCCAATATCCGAAGTTTCAGCCCCGGCAAGATTGGCGTTGCGAAGCTCAAGTTTAGGTGATTTGCTTAGCAATGCGTGCGACTTGTGTATACTTGGTTATGCACGAGTCTTTCTCGCCATGCTTGCCATTCTCGTACCTTGCCTGTCGGACGTGTCGGCCTCAACGGCCACGCCGAAGCTCGGCACACAAACGCGGGGAAGGCAAGGGAGAGAAAGCCGGGCTTGGCTTGCTTTTGGCCTTTTCTTCATTAATGCCTACCTCGCTTTCCCGAAGCTCACCTAGCAAGACAGCTAGGGAAATGCTACACATGTGTGGATGAGTGTGTTTATGTATGTTGCGCCGTGAAGAGAGAGAAGGGGAGCGAGAGGTTAAGATCAGTGTCAACTCTTGGCTTTTCTTGCCGCTTGCAAAGCTAATAATTTCCTAATGCCTGCACTTACCAACACCGCCCCCACCCTAAAATCTCCTCACGAGTTACACGGTTTTGAATTAGGCAACACTGATCACCCCGGTTTAAACAGCCCAGTTTTCGCAATTGTTTTTTTTTTTAATGTGAAAACTTGGAAAACTAACTTAGCAATACTTCACTTTTTACTACAATAATACAGTTTTTGTTTTTTATTCAGATTGTACAAAAAATATTTCTAATTATTCCTAAATTACAATTAACCTAACCTACCGAAAAGACTATCGGTAACCTACTTAATTTAACCTAATCAAACCTAACTTAACCCAACCTACTCTTACACTATCACTGGAATAATCTGGACATAAGGATTCCTAGAACTTATATTCCTTTACGCTACGAAATTATGCTTTTAATCCTCTGTGATCTCAAATCCTTAAGGCCTAGCGAAGTGAAGGGTGGGATTTTAATCACGAAAATTGTAAATGCAGCGAGTTGACACCAGTCAAGTGTATCAGGAGCCATGGAGGGATTTGAAGCTCCAAAAGCTTCCAGAATGTGTCTTGTCAAGTAACAGAATCCTGATTTGCCCGAAGAGTACCATAGTGCCCGTGGCCGGAAGACGGGCTGATCCTCTCGGGACACTCTACCCCGCTTTTGCCTCGCTTGGGCTTTTCAGCATCCACACACCAATTCGTGTATTTCTGCCTTCAGGATTCTCAAGTCCAAAGTCCTCCGTTGGCCGGGAAACTCTCCACCCGCAAAATCCCCTTTCCCCCTGTGACGAGCCGCTTGCTTACACCTCATCCGTTATGCACAACGCCATTAACCTTACGTCAGGTGCCTTCCATCGCAGCGTGCCTTGCCTGGCCCGGTAGGCGACTTGGCTGTGGTGACACTTTAGAATACGTGCTTTTTTCCCTATAATCGAGCTAGCTAAAGGCCAAGCAAGCCAAATCGGGTAACCAAATTTCCTTGGTTTCGTAAAACTTGCCTAAATTTATACGTATAATCAGATCTGTCATGAATTTGAATCCTTTAGCTGGTGATTTTCGTCTCAGCAGGTACCGTGGGCTTTCATCTGGCTCACTACTATTTCAATTTGTCACAATTACTGGCTTTGCTTCGGGCTTTATCGATGGTAACCGATTCTCACGTCTTCTCCATTTTTAAGTGAGTAACGTTGGAGGCTAACAGATTATTCACTTTCCTATGCTTATTGATGATTTTGGTGCCGTGTTATTTACAAAGCCGGGAGTTTTTACACAATTCATTAGCGTCATCTAGCGAAGACACGCAACTACAAATCCCCCATTAGAGGCTAATTGCCGTAAGTCTTGACTCCTACCAACAAAGAAAAACCCGATTAGATATAGGGCGAGGTATGGGTCAGGTTAGGTCAAGGAAGATAGGTGGGAAATGAGGAAGTGACAGAGGTTTCCGGCTGAACTAAACATGTTGCTGTCTCTTAGTTCTCGCCCTGCACATGTGGCCGAACCATGTCAGTCTTACTTTCTATGATTCTGTAATTGCAGTAAAAATTGGGTAACCGATAATTCACGCAATAATGGATAATTTGGTTTGATTAACCCACACAGTGGATTATGCCTGCTTTGTATTCCAACTCCTTGCTCTAATTCTTCGACCATAACAACACACAAGTTGTTGTATTAAAACAGGTCTCACCTTCGATTCATTACAGACGATTCATTATCACACTTCTTCCGATCTTCCTAGAATCGCCGCCATGCCTTGCCTAAGCTCGCAGGTGAAACGTTCGAAACGGGTGCAAAAGGCCCTTCAGGACCGGATTTTCGAACAATTTGAACCTTCGCTTTGCAAGGAAAAGGAAAGGAAACCTACAAAAAGAAGGAATGAAGTCCCAACAAGTCGAAACTGGACCTCCCATGGCAATCGAATCTTTGCTTGGTACGCTTGAAAGCTTGTCTACTCAACAATGAATTTATGACGCAGCAAAGTGTATACACACGAAAAAGAGTTACCACCACCACACATCTCGGTCGTTTTGTTGCGAACGCGAGACAAGAGACAACTGAGGGGGCCGAAATCACTAGAGGGAGTTGTCCTTCTTTCCAACTTTTACTTCTTGCCAAACAGAAAAAAGCAGCCTGTCCTGACATCGTGAGATAAATGGCTGGGCAATGACGACATCTTGTCTATCACTGGTTCTCGTGTCCTGCAATTCGCTAAACCCCCCTCCTTTTTCCCTGTTCATCGAACACTCGCTTTTCCTCAACTCAAAGAAGAAATCGCCTACGGCACTCCACTGGCATAGGCGAAGGAAAGATTCACTGTTGTGCAAGTTCAACCTCTTCTTTCGGTGTGCCATTCAGTATTACCTAACCGTTAGTTTACTCTTGAAGCGACTGCGAACGAAAACGTTCGACCTCAGCCTGGCCCCGTAGTCCACGCTAAGGGAAGAGTTCGATGTTGAACAATTCCGTTCGTAAAGCCCAAAGGCTCTCGCAAAAGAAAGATTTGAGTTTAGCCTAACTTAGCTATACAGTACCCCACGAACCGGTGCTCTGGGTAATTAACCAATGTTTCTGAAGATTTATTTTTTACTTTGTACTTTTAGGTTGTCATTCCTTCAGAACTTATTTTGAAATTTTGATGATGAGGGATTCATGAAAATAGTCAATTAGTTTTGTCACATGTGGGTCCGCGAATTTTGAACTAATCATTCGTCTTAATTAAACCCAAATAAGCCCTCCCCCTACGCCCAAACTCACAGGCAGGCCTTCGAAAAGTAGAGTGACATTCAGACTTGCTTCGCACGAATTCTTCGTTAAGAGCTTGTCAGTGGAGCTTAGAGGCCTAAAACTCGTAATTCCCTTAATTTAGCCTCACTTCAAGAAGGAAAATTAGCCTAAATCCCTTGTCTTTCAGTGACACACGCAAGCCTCTGATCCTGGTTTCCCAACTTCTCTTAGTTAATGTAGAATTCGCCTAACAAGACTCTACATCTACAATACAGTTGTTATTGTAGATGTAGAGTACTTGAAAAACGACACAAAAAAAACTCCCCTATATTTTATGCTACGTCAATTGCACGAGCCCGTCTCACTTCAATCTTCCGAACGCTATTGACCCGTGGCCCAAGTATGATCTTCGACGTTGTTGTGTCGGTAGCATACGCCAGAATTGTTTGCGTCGATTTTTTTTTTAAGTTTTGTACCTGCTTTGTTTCGTGAACCAAATATCGCAGACTAGCAAGATCACGCAAATGGGCGACAGTGAATTCTCCGTTTACTGTTGCCCACACGACCGAAACCGAAGCAACGATATGTTCGTCCGGCCAGGCTCTCGCAAAAGACGCGGGTACGACCAGAACTCCTATCGGGGGGACCGAACGAGCTATGCGGCAGTAGCGTTCGTTTGTCGGGCCACGCGCTCGCTGAGGATTCTGTAAAGCTACTAGCTCCGAGAACTACCCACAGCTGGAGGTGAGCAGACTACGCCGGAGCAACGTTCGTTCGGCCGGGCACGCACTCGGAGAAGACTCGGTAAATCAACATGCCTTTTGCAATGGGAGAATTAATTATTGCCCAATGCGTCACTTGTTCCGCAACCCATACAAAGTTTCATTGCTGCCATATGTTCCTTTCACTGAACTCAAAGAAACATCACACTTTTGCTAAAATACAGAACAACTGTCACACATGTATAACCCAGCTTTCCATTTTTGCTTTTGGAAGGCCTGTGACCAAAGTTCCATTAAGGGCTTTGCATTTTTGGAAGAAGTGCGACAAATGCAAGTCATGACGCGACAACTCTTCAAACTCGAAAAGAAAAGAGACAAACAGAGAAAAGCGATGGACAGGAACCTCAAAAACTTGTTGACTTTCCAGCACTAGATTCCAACGACTTGCAGTTGTCATTCACAATGGACAAAGAGTTTAAAAGTTTAAACAACTTGGACGTTTTTCGACAACTTCCAAACTTTTTTTTATGTTAAAGTGCTATACATCGATACATAGGGGGCCCAAATAAGCCATAAAAAGTATAAAAGAAAGATTGATAACGCTGTTATCTTGTCGCAGTAGAGGGTCAGCACCAAAAAAGAGGCAACAATGCTGAGAAAGAGAGAACAACCATTCGATGATGAGGCATTCCCTTGATAAATTCTTCATTTCAAAGTGTTTAAGACTTACAAAACTGTTCTCTTTTATGGTGCTTTTTCACGTGTATTGGTTCCAAACCATTTTCAGATTTTGATTAAACTTCTATTAGCGCTCCTAGCGGTATTTCCTGTAGTTTCACTCGTAAGGTTTCTGTAAATCGTTAACTGGTTAACCTCACCTAAAATTGTTAAATCTGACCTATAAATCCAGTAATTACCCATGACATAATACCTACCATAATTGACAAACATGCCCTAACGTAACCTAAACTGACATAACTTGTGCTGACATACTTCAGGAAGATTAAGTTCAAGTTAAGTTAGGTTAAGTTGGGCGATTACTTTGAAATCCGTTATTTAACAGTTAAAACACCCAAAACTTGTACGTAAAAGAGTGTTAAAGCGGACTTAAAAAATCGCTAGAATTTGAAAGAAAAGACCTCTACTGGGTGGTGATGGGTGGTAAGGAGGCGGTTGGGTGTATTTTGGTTGAAATTACTGCTGGTCACACCAAGTTGTTGACAGTTTCTCATTGTCAGTTAAACTTGTCCTGGAAATGGTTTTGGTGGTCTCGGCATAATATGCTTGGTCTCTGGCTTTGTTCACCTCTTTTTAAAGTAAAAATAAAAATACGAAAAAAAGAAAGGTGAGCAGACGTGGATTAAAATTCGGTGCCAAAACAGTGTCATAGTCTCTGTGAAACTCACGCAAAGAATCTGATCTAGACTAGTTTTTCTTCCATTTTTTATTTCTCTCTTTCTTAGTGAGGGTTAGTCTTCGTTATTTGAAACAGTATAAAAAAGCTGATAGTTTTTTTAAAAGTTTATTTTCCTAACCTAAGCTATTGAGCGTATCAAATTGGCTCGTTATTTTCAAAATTACAAAAGGAAAAGAAACAATAGCGCATGTTGAAATGTAAAGCGGGTTATGTAGGGAAGCCTGTGTAGACATAACAATGCTAATTTATGGGCACATGAAAGTTGCAGAGCATAAACACGTTGAACGAGAATAATGTAACGCCTTCGAAAAAAATCTAAAATAAAACATTTTTTAAGTTAAAGAATTATGTAATACAAAGTGGGTAGGTGGTAAGGTTGGGGTTTAGGGGTGTTGTGACAGCATAAAGGAAGCTGGCAATGATCTCATTTGAATAAAAGGTCAGAAGCAGTAAAGGACAGAGTTTATGAGTGACAAAGTCACGAGGTCACAAGTGTCCAAAAGTTGAGATTCGAGATAATTGACATGTGCGCTGATTTACGATTCACCCCCACTAACCCACCAACGCAAACTTGCCAGTTTGCACCCCTCGCCAGCCGTTTTCCGTTTAAAAGATATGGCTTCAGATGTGCATATGACCCGTAACCGACTTTCCAAGCGCAATGTGCAGTGCCAAAAAGTAGTCATGCTGTAACGGAACATGTAATAGAAACTCAGATGTCACCCACCACCTCCTTACCACCCATAAACACCCTGCAAGCACACCCAGGCCGCCCAAGACGCTCTATTTTAGGTTAGGCAAGGAAAAATAAGGTTAGTTAACTTAAATATCTAATCTTACTTAACCCTACTTAACCTACCTTTAACTAGCGTAACATACATAATGTAATCTTGTTCACTTTAATTACCTTTACATAACCTGTTCTAATCCAACTTTACCCAACTTGGCCTCACCGAACTTACAGTGCTTGACTTAACTACCCTAGCTTTACTTTGTCTAGCCTAGCCTACTAAAAAAAANAAAAAAAAAAAAAAAAAAAAAAAAAAAAAAAAAAAAAAAAAAAAAAAAAAAAAAAAAAAAAAATCCAACTTCAATCACTCGACTCAAATTCTCATAAAATATTAATTCATCCAAATTTCGGTGTTAAAATTTCATCCATGCGGATTTAACGTCCATTTGCAAAAACGTGCGGTCGTGATTTATTTAATTAGGTGTGCTACGAAATAGGGAGATAATGGCTATTTGTGTCAGTCGTTCTCTTGTCTCTCTGTTGTCTGTTGGTCACTCTTTTGCGATTCCAGTGTGTGTCATGTTCTGGGTCTCAAGTTGGGTGACGACTTTTGGGTTGCTGTGGGGATGTGGATGAAGAGGAGTTGTTCTAATGCTCGTGCCATGACTGGCAACTTACCGGGGCTGCTTGTTATGCTCGTATACTGGCTTTTATAGACACAGAACACCCGAGCAAGATACACATACACACATGCATGCAAAAGTGCTGGTGCACCTCAGCTCACCCTTCTCCACATGACAGACGATCCATCACCCAGAGAAATCAGGTCGGACAGAAACGCATTCCGTGACAACATTCGACGCCAATCACTTATGTCACTCCTTTAAGAACCGGGCTAACTTGGCCCTTTTGTCGCCATTACATTTCCATAAAAGTTTTTCGCCATTTTCATTATTTTCCATCCTATCATCTTTCAGAGAATCCGTAACATTTTTCCCAAATCTGTCATATAAATGAAAAATATACTTAAAATAGTGCAATTCTGGGAAGCATTCAACCTTACTGATGACGTCACCCCAAGGCATGGACTACCTATCACGTGTCAAGATCAAAACTGGAAATGTGTCAACGAAATGAGTTATTTACTCTCATCTACACTAAGCTCAGCTTAAAAGATAGCTGGTACATGTTTTGACGTCCATTACTCATTCATCGGCATTCAGTTTCGATGGAGTAACGCTCCTCCTGTCGCGCGGTTGGCCTTGCACCGCTCTCGTAGTGCTTAACCGCAAGCTTTTTGATTCGCTGCCCGGGCAAGTCTCCCTCTTCGCGGCCAGGCAGCGGTGCAGTCACCAAGCGTTTCAAGCCAACAATGAAAACTATCCCTTTAACGACAGCTTCGCATGCAAGATCTCTCCATATCGAACGTCCCTTCTTTCCAAACCGACAAAGCGATAGCCTCGCTTTACGGTGGGTTTACGTAACAGGAGATTTTGGTGCACTGTGCTTATGATAAGATCGCCACACTTGTTACTCCCGATAAAGTGTCATTAATAGTCCACGATGAAAAAGGAAGTATACAAAGAGCCTTGGGGTGTATAGTTTTGTAAATATAGCTGAATACCAGTGGGTAAGAGCCAAAGCCTTCTCATAAGGTAAAAAGAAGTCCAAGTAACTCAAGTGGGCAGACAGAAGGGTAATTGTGATTGATGTATAGCCACCAGATGGGGAATGGCTTCTTCGGCGTTGTCGGTCGCGCCATAACACACAAGCAACATGGCCAGCTCCCAAAGTGTCCCTGCTAGCTAACTTTTTACCCCCAAGTGGACGCTGTTAAGTACATAACCGAAACCAACTTGCATGCTCGTTGCATGTCGCCGTTCTAGCCCCCCACCCTCCAACTTTGGAGAGTTCGGGACTGATTTATAGCCATTCATACGCAAGCACCACCCTGCCGAACCGCCAATCCTTACCTCCATCTTCGTCAGTCGCTTACAGTTTTCATTGTTGCCTCCCTACTGAACACCAGCTTAGCGTGGGATCGCTCGGGAAGCTTGCTATCTCCCTACTCCCCACCCACTCACACCTTGCGAATTTGTTTGCATTTTCCCCCCACGCGGTTTTTGATACGATGGCAGCTCATTGGCCTAGCTCACCGGTCCACGCGATTTCCTTTGAACTTATCCCGCCAACATTCACTATTGACGCTGTAACACTGCCTCCTTTACGGGGCTTTGACGTAGTCAGAATTTCACTGTTGACACCACTGGAGCGTCTTTTTTTACGGACACTTCGTATTCACTGTTGACTCCATTGCATAACCCCGTTAAAAGGATGAAAGTAAGAATTTTGCAGCTGCTCCATGCAAGTAAAGAAACGTGTCACGTGAGTAAGATTATAAGGAGTTTTAAGTTAAGGAGAGCGATGTAGTCAGCCATTTGATGCACTAAGGTACGTATGTAGAGCTTTAAGCCTCGTGGGGCACCTGTTGCTATAATTCGTCCAGAATAAGGTCGTCCTGTGCAAAATTACCACTTTCTTGACTCATTAGCGTCCCATTGCCGAAGACGTTGACCGAAAAAGGCCACAAAAAGTGTCCTCTTCGCACACCTTGATTATAAATCTGTCTTTCATCGTTCAGCACCTTTTTGGCTCTCTTCCCAACCTCACCTGCCAGCGAAGAATACGAAATACTGTCCTATGATTAAAGTCATTTTATTTATTTTTTTCCCAAAGAAACGACAAAATAAAAAGAAGCAGTTTGAAAAAGGTAACAACTTAAAAAAAGAGCCTTCTACCACTGAACTATCGGTGATATGCCGAAAATAAGCGCGAGCTTGTGTCGAGAATGACTTAAAAAGAAAGACAAAAACGGCGAAAACAGTTGACGTGTCGCAAGGCAAACGAGTGACAGGTGACGGTGACAGGTCCAAGGTGTCCATCTTGTACCACTCTCTCTGGTTCTTGTCACTTTTCACTCCCGCCACCCACTTGCCGTCCTCCATCAACCAAAAACCCACATTATTGGCACCGAGACAAAGCATCTCTCCACCGCTGGCTTTGTTATTTGAGGTGACAACAATAAAAAGAACCAACACCCATAAATTGGCGCATATCACGTCTTTGCGATGATCTTTCTCAGAACCTTCCGGAAAACGCGTTTGCAAAACAAAAGACTATTAAAGAAAATGGCAATACTGGCAAAAAAGAACCAACAAGAAAGGAAACAAAAAATCGACTTGGACTATTTACGAGTTTACTTGCCAGAATGTGTACCACCCAACGACCCCCCCAAAAAGCTTTAAAACAGTCAGTGTCGGTTTTAAGCGTTTCTTGGGAGGCACGGTGGCTATGCATCACTCTTTTAAAAACGCCATGCACGTTACAGATTTAAAGGCAGATTGACTCTGGCCACTCTTAAAGTAAAGAGAAAAAAGCTTTGGGGAAAAAAGGCAGCCATAATTTCTCTTTTTTCAAGTACAACTGTTCCTGGTAAAAAGGCTGAAGACACATCAAGGCAAAAAGACGCAAGACGCGACGGATGGATCTGCAACACAGTCAGAAAAGACAGACAGAGCGACACATGGTCTCCTTGACAGATTGATTGGCGCAGCATCCTGTGTTTTAAGTCAGTCGTCCAGCTTTTGCTCTGCTCTGCCTCTTCGGGGGCGCTTGACATCCGTCCTCCTTATACACCCTTTTTGCGTTTGTTACATATCTACGGCGCCCCAAAAAGAAGTAGAAACCCCAATTTCTTGCACCTTACCGCTTTTAACCCTTTTTTTACTCTCTTATCTCTAACCGATCTCAGTCTTTTTCTTTACTTAGGAGGCTTTTCTAAAACACCATTCCGGTGAAGGATGGACAACTGCGTAGGTTACGTGATGAGTGTTGTTCTGCATTCTGGTCTGGACTTAACAAAGCCGTACTTCATTCTCTTACGATATCTTTTAAGTAACTCACAGGACTCGGAAGGCCTCAGGACGTTGGAACGTTTGGAGAAAAGAACGGAGAAAACAAAAATAAAACTAACCAAAACTTGAAATACAGTGCAGTCATTGCATTTCTTCCGCGGTCGGTAGATGAAGAAAAAAAATATAGATATCTTTAAAATCCCGAAATGTTTTCATATAGTGGTCAAAATATGAGAAACACCACATTGCCATAACAGTACACTCACGACACTGACACAATTCCAATATTTTCGCATTACACAATTCCAAACATTGCGCATTCACACCCTCCACATTCACAAAATTGTTCTATACTTTAACAGCGCTAATAAGCAAAACCTGGCCAACACCTCACGGAGATGTATCGTCACCCGTGGAATGTCCATCTCGCGGAATCTCATCCGCCACGGCGACTTGACATATATGCTTCAACTGGTCCAACATACTTTTGCCTTTCTCACCCCCTTGCTATAAATCATTCGTTTCCAGACTCCTCAACTAATCTCGGCCCTTCTGCAATCTCGCGCCACTTTTTCCTTGAACCTTTTTCTGCCTCTCTTGCTTAGATGGGTTTAATTCCTTCCAACTTTGATTTGTTTTCCGTTTCTCCCAGGTTAATACAAACTTAACAACCCCTGAACCCCCGCAGTACGGGGGTATATATTCCTGCGGGACGTAGGACATTCTCGGGGCGCCTTTGGCGGGTAGCTGTACGGCACCTGCAAATTACCCATATCTTGAGTATCGCAGGCTTTTTGGCTAAGCTTCTTTGCCGGGCTAAATGAGCCGAAAGACAAACCAACGCCAAAAAGAGGCCAACAAACCAGGAGTCAATTACAAGGGTGGAGCCAGGCGGCATCGTTTGACTTAGAACCCCAGCTTTTAGCCCCCACCCCTTCTTTGCAACAGGGTGAGTCCTTTTCGACAAAACCCGACACTGACCCGAGTTGAACTTGACCCTCTTTTTTAAGCCGGCTAGAACGACCTCCACGTGGATCCATTCTAAACAACCCTTTCTTTCACCCTTCACAAGTTAATCGAAATTAATCAATAAAGCGACCTTTCCAAACGTAGATATTTCTTTAATTGAACATTAAAACAAAAGAACTTCCTTGAAGAAACAAAAGGGGTGTCTTGTTCGAGGGAAGTCTGTAACAATTCTTCCGAAAACGGGATGGCCAAAAGGTATGTTCTGTTTCCAGCCGGCTCAACCCCGAACTTGGTAATTTATTATTTCTGACGAAAGGATTTCATGATGGATGGTCGCTGATCTGTTTCAGAGGACGCTCTCAAATGAAACACTTTCCCAGGAAAATGTTTCAAATGCTATTCTTCACCCCCCCCCCACACACACACACACACACATACGCACCATCGCTTCTAAACTCTCTCACCACGGTATTCTTCCTAATGCTCAAATCCATGGAATTTCCCCTACATTAACTATATCTAGCTTTTACTCTTCCTCTTACTTTTTGAAATTGCATTTCTCAAGCTTTGTAATTGCTTATTTTTCCTTTCTTACCCAAATTTCACTTACCATGAGTTTATTTTCACCCCTAAACTTAACTGTTATATTTTAAACGACAATTTTTACTTAATTTTCAAGTTCCCGGTTTGGGTAGCTCTGTTCTAAGTTTACGCTATTTGGACAGCAGTGAATTCTCTCTAATAGGGAGCTCACGGTCACAGAACGACCCAAGCCTGAGTAACGTTCGTTAGGACGGCCACGCTCCTACAGAACACACGGTAATACCTGCCTTTTGATCTAGCAGCTCCCTTCGCAATAGCTGAGCGAGCGAAGCCAGTGCAACGTTCGTTCTGCGAGCCACGCTGTCGCTGACGTCTCGGTAGAACTACCAGCCTTCTGTCCTCAGAACTCCGCTCGCGGGAAGTAAATGAGTTAAGCCGGAGCAACGTTCGTTGAGCCGGGCACGCTCTGACAGAAGATTCCGTACAGCTACCAGCCTTTTGCAATGGGAATATTTATTGTTGCCCGCTCCTGGCAGCCTTTTAAGTAGCTCCCCTGATGCCTACAGTGTCGGACGTTTATTTCCCATTTCTAACGCAGCTTTCATGGTTTCCCTGCGTTTACACTTAAACTCTAGAAACGCAATTTTTACCCCAATTTTGTACGAATTAGCCCTCACTTGAGAATCGTAATCCTAAAGTATCAATACAACAATAAAAAGGAAAAATTCTTACAAAATATTCTTAAAGAAAATTAAGAATATTCTTCAGGGCGTTCACCCTTAAAAATCAAGGGTAAAAGCTCTTTTAGCCCATTTGAGTTGAAAAGTCTACCATAATTTGAGAAATTCATCTCTTTTTGTATTCGTTCTTTGTTTTCGGAAGTGAAATTTGCTGAATGTGTAATGAGAGAAGGAAATACTCTTGAAAAGGTTAAAGGGGTTGAAAGCTTCCTTAAAACTCCCCTGTTCCACCCTGACGCCCTCTCCTTCAGGACTCGGAATACTGGGACAAAAAGGGATGTCAGAACATGAAGGATCACGACCGAGATGGATGGATGTCTTTTGGTCAACATTTTGTACTCATTTCTCCGCGCTTTTGCCCTTCCTTCGCCCTTTTGCCCATTTTTTTCTTTCACCAATTTTTCACACGTGAATTCCTCATCGCTTTTCCTGAAAACATTTTTGCTATTTTGCACATTGTTTAACTTCATTTTTAATTTAACGATTTCGGCAGCAAGTAACCAAAGCTCGTTACAATAACACCAATTATGGTGCGTTGTCGGAGCTAATACACGAATCATCACCAAAAGAAGGTGGCATGGGGTGGGAAACGGGGGGAGTGATTGAAAGGTATATCCGTGCATTCAAGTTGAAGGTCGACGTTCCACGTAAGACGGTCATAAAAACAGCAACCGGATCCAAGCAGCTTTTCTGCCACCCCACAATACCCACCTGCTTTTCAAAGGGTGGGTGGGTGGGGCTTGGACTTCACCGACTCACTTAAGACCATTTCCAGGGGCCACTAATGATAAATATTGTACCTTGAATTCTAACGGCTGCAGTATGAAAAAAGTGCACTTTTCATGGTGATCACATGGTCTGCGTAGAAGAATAAAATAACTAAACGGCGATTTTTTTAATCTAATAGACCCGCTAACGAAGTTCTTTTAAGATTCACGATTCTTTAGCTTATGAGAGAATCCTCATTATGATGAAACTAAAGCTTCGGGAGTCAGCAAAGAAAAATAACCCAAATATGGTCATACAAAGCATCGAAGCACAATTCACCAGTTGATTGGACATAATGAGCTAGAATCCTTGATGAACTCATTAATTCTCTCTTCGCGCTGATCGAGTTCTAACACATGGGTAAACCGCTTTTTTGAGCGTTTTATGCGCGTAATGGTCAAACTTGCTTTGTAACAGCGTTACGCAAGAGTAACAGGTATTGTGCAACGTACATGGAATTCGTTTGGTTTGGAGATTTGATAAATAGCTTTCAAATGCTTTGTCGGAAGCGTTCCAATAATTTTCGTATACTTATTACTGTCACTTATGAATGATTAGCCATTGCTAGAGCGGATTGCCATTTTCCGAAAAAGGTAATGTAAAGCAAATATTTGTAGCAATGGTCAACTTTAAATACCGTCAACTGTGGCTATTTTGAAATAAAAAGCGAATTTTTCTTGTCTATTCCGGCCAATAACAATAAAACACAAACTTTCGTTTCTGTAAATTACTGTGTAGTAGAATTGAACCATCTGAATATTTACTTTCGTGGTGGCATGTGTGTATTGTATTTTTACAATACGCATTCCTCTACCTTTATTTTAGTCTTGCCTGCCCATAGCGTGTTCAAGTTTAAGGTTTCTGAGTTTTCTTGCCCTTGTTTTATCACCAGTCGCGACTTTCCTGACCGCGACGCGCTTTCCCCTAAAACCATAAACTATAAGACGGGGAATCGTCCGGAGTTCATTGGGTAGCTTTGAACGCCGAATATACTTTGTGGCGAAAATCTGACTTTTGAATCGGTCGACGTACAGACTGGTCTTTGTAACGTATTCCTGGAAAATGGAGCTTCTGTTACTATTATCTTTTACTACTGAGCATTCTCAGACGCTAAAATGTGCCGAAGCAGTCTTTTTTAAACCATTGTTGTCAATAAATGCGTCAAAATAAAAGCTTGATTTTGATGTCATAAAAAGTCTTTTAATGGACGAATCTAAAGATCGCTTCATTGTGTCATTGAGGAGGAACAGTAAATGGCCCGCTGTTGTCCACAAAATGTTGAAAGTTAAAGTGTTCAAAATATCCCCATTTGCTGGTACTTAAATGTTCAATAATTTTCAAAGGTAACTACATGTCTTGTTGATTTTGTCGTTCACTGAAAGGAATGAAGACTATTTTGATGCTTGTAGGAAAACGAAGTTCGCTGAGAACTCGTCAAGCGCTACTAAACAGACGGTCGCTGTTTTATCTGCAAAGGCAAATCGCCGTAAATCCGAGTTGCCGGTTTTCAACGTGCACAAATACCCAGGGTACTGAAAGCAGCAGTAAGACCTTGAGCTATAAAGCAGTGGGCATTTTGTCTCGTACGACTCGTTAGTCACTCACTCACTCTGCTCGGGACGCGGAAGACGCTTGGCCTCCTTCTCTTTCTCTAAAAACAACACTTGACTTTTGATTTCATTGCCACGGCAAACTCACCATACAACAAAACACAACCTAACTCAAGTCAACGACTACGCTTGACGCAGGGCTCTTACGTAGTTGTAAACAAGCCCGTAGCGCATACGCTGATATGTTCCCAATCTAAGTCGGCGAAACAATGTAATAACGGCGGAAATGAAAGAGAGCTTGCGTTCTGAGACTGTGGAATAGGAAAAGAGTGAAATTTGTTTTTTAAATGCTTTACAGCACACTTCGGGATAAATATAAGGTGAAAAGTAACCTGACGATTTAGAATTATTTTTCTTCCAATTTTTCAACGGACTCTGAAGCAAACGAGCTTTTACACACTTAACTAACCTAATCTAACCTAACCTTCAACAAACTTTATTTTTGCCTCTTGACAGATTTACAGTGGATTTCAAGCCAATTCAAACCTAACAACATAGCCTAACATACAACATTTCAAATTTTGCTATTTGATAGTGGATTTTGAAGCAAATAATCTTAAAACTAACTCACCTGGTTTTACTACACTTAACCTAACCTTGAACTAGTGCACTTTGGGCTTTGATCGCTTTTAAACAGATTCACAAGCTCAATTTGCTTAAATCTAAGTTATCTAACTTAACTTAACAAAACTAACCTGACAAACTTTATCTAACCTACCTTAACACAGCGTAACTTTTCACAATCTTAACCTAAGTTAACTTTCAATTACCGGTTTTGGGCGTTTTTAAATATTTGACAGAAAATTTTGAGGCAACGAGGTTCACTCTAACTTAACCTAACGCAATCTAATCTAAATGAATTCACCCTATTTATTTAGCGTAATTTGTACTGACCCATCTAATTTTCCTGGTTTTTGAACTTTTTGCAATGTAGTTTGATGCAAATAAGCTTGAGTTTAACCTAACAAACCAAATTTAACAAAATTAGCATCACTAACCTAACCTACGTGAATGTAATGCTGACCGCTTGTACTAGTTTCGACCGTTTAACACAAACAAATTTAACAAGCATTTTTGCCAAATAGAATTATTACGCTCACCGACTATCAAACTCAAATTCACCTTCAGTCCAACTCATGTCACCTAACACAACCTTACGTTCTTCACCAACGCTAGAAACACCATCACTGACTCACTTTTACTTCCCTAATCGCTAACAAGCCCTTTTTCTTAAAGATTTTAGTGGTTTTTAACAGATAAATTTTCAGCTCTGAATCTTCGATTCACACATAAAAATTCACGAAAAGTTGTAAAATTGTGGTCTAAGCATTTTGCTAATTAAAGAAACAATTCCACTCACATTTCATCCGTTTGGGGCAATCCTGCTTCCGTCTGGGCATGATGTCCACCAACAATGGAATTTTAACACCTGAAATGGCCAACTGTCGGACGGTGGTGGCAGCACCAGTTGATTTTTAATTCTTTTTAATCCTTTGTGTTAATCAAGTGCCGCAGTCGCTTTCACTACCCACAACATCGGAAACGACAACTCAACAACAAACACACGTGGAAAACCTTCACATGACGTCGTTTACCAACAAAGAAACACTTTTATTTTATTCCCTTTTCTCAATAGGCCTTTTTCTGGAAGCCTTTCAGGTTTCGCTCTTTATTTTCCTTTCAACACAGAAAAAAAAATCAACAAGATTCTTTCGGTAATAATAAACTCAGTAAAAAGCTACTGAAGATTGGTCTTCACTGGTCAAGAAGTCCAACAACCTGTCACCTGGACAGATGACTCCATGCCACTCACGTTCCACTGCAAAGACAAAACGAGGTTTTCCCTTCTTTGCTTTTAGAAGATTTCGACGCAAGAAGTTGTCAACATTAAATCCGTTAAAAGCAAGGTTTAAGCACGAGCACACTGGTTAACTGAGTAATTAATCGCAATTGTTGTGCAAAAGAGGCCGAACGCACGTGTGGCTGATCTAGGACCACTGCGGTATCACTCGCTTATTTACCAAATACATACGTCAAACATGTTGACTGGGCTGAGGCACGCAGCACACTAACCGTGCTCGCGCTGGCCAGAGCGCGGTAAGTGGCGGGACGCGAACCGGTACGAGTGCCACGTTGCGGTTTGCGCTCGCTGGGTCAACAACAGCGGACACGGAGAGGGACATTCCCGTGGCACCGGGTGCCGGCGGGTTCGGCAGCTGCGCGGTAATAAGCTACGGTAGCGGGAGGTGAGGAGGTGAGCGAGGGGAGAGAAGGAAAGGAGGAAGAGCTAGCCACGGTCTAGAGGCGGAGCTTGGCCTACGCTTAACTGACAAGTTCGGCTGACGTGCGTCTCTCGCTTTTTAAGCATTATTATCTAGTTTTCTTATGATTTTAACGTGTTTGTACTACAGAAAGTAACTCCAAGAAGGTAAAGCAAATATTTTGTGTGAAGTTAAATGGCAAAAATTTTACAAGATGCTATTTTTATAAGGTAAAGTGTCTTGTGATTGTGTACCAAAACAACGCTAGTTACTTTAGCAGCCGCTTCGAGCAGCACCTTACAAGCGCGCTGACTTGCAAGCTCTCTGAAAAATATTCAGACGCGTGAACTTTACGGCGTTTACACATGGCAAAGTCTTTTTACGAATTCTGAGCTATTTTTGCTGTGTTTTTCGTTCATATTTGTTCTGGTATTTTTTAAATGGATTAAAAGTTTTTTTAAAAAAGTTTTTAAGCAGATCAAAATTTTACAAATTTATAAGTAAATCCCTTCATATACGTTTAAAATTTACAATAAAAATTAGAGGACAATCAATACAGTAAATATCTGAAAAAGTCAGAAATTCGTTTACCAATGCTTACACCACAGCTTGTATTCCCATCTTGTCGAATGGTAAGCATTAGCTCTGATGGTTTTGGCAAAAATATTTTGTCCGTTGCAAACTTTTTACCAATCCCTAATTAGTCTACTTACAAACGTTTTACTGATCATACACTGGGAAAGGGATACGAAAGGTAACTAGGCGTTTAATAAGCAATTGCCGAGGAGTATTGTCTTAGTTAATTGTTGAAGATTTTGAACCCTGCGACTGAAATTAATTTGCACGTTCCCCATAGGACAACGCATTTAGCGTCATTTTCAGCATGTCCGACTCGCTGCACAATTCAATGCAGGTGGTCTCCGAGGACATAGATGACGACAGCCACATGTGTTTACGCTGTCATGCCATAATTCAAGGCTTGGAGGCTTACATTTGCCACCGCAAAGTACAGTGCCGGGGATTACGAACGAGTCAGCATGAAATGACTTCCTTTCGTCAAGTTCTTATTGGCTCTCAGCCCTCCTCCCCTGCCAGTACTTCTGCCGGTACTGTCCCCAACACCGCCGTCACCTGCCCTCCATCCATTCCCCCAAACCACCCCCACCCTAGCCCCGGGCGGTCGCCTCGCAGAGATCCACTGCTGGCTGTCATCGGCACTTCTGATCCGCACGGCGACAAGGGCGACAAGTTACTGTCCGATTTGGTGGGGCCGGTCATGTCGGCCGACGAATTCATGAGCCATTTAGGTCTCTCTATCGTCACTCCGTCGGCGTGGGCTGCGGCTGCAGAAATGCACCCCGGGGCGGCCGACGACTTTTTCTCTTCTTTGGAATTGCAGAGCATCTCCAAACTTCGAACTACGGAGGCAGCTGCGACCCGCAGTTCTCCTCCTCCCTCTTCGAAGAAATACCCGCAGCATGATCACGAATGGGACCAACTTAGCACTCCGCACAAACGGCTAATTTCTGCCTCGCCCATGCCTGATGAAATTCCGCCGAGAGCGCGAATGGAGGACGTACGAGGCGGACAAGTTGAAATGAGCCATTTAAGCGCCGAGACACATCAGTTCCCCTACACTTACCACAAGCTCTTTGCCGGCAGTAATAACAGCCACGTGGAAGGTGACGATCTCGAGCTCGACTCGCAGCGCAGTAATGCCAGCAATAGTCCCCTTTGGCCAACCATTCCCGTGCAGTCCACGCCGTCCATAATTCCGTCACGGGGGAAATGGATGCCCGACGGCACGAACAAGGAAGATATTCGTAAGAACGGGAGTCGGGTTCAGTATTTCTGCGAGTCTTGCAACCGAAGATTAAGTAGCCGCCTCTTGTACGAACGGCATCTCCAATCTGATTACCATGCCAAACGATTATCGTCGCTCACTTCGACGTCTCCTTCGTCTTCCCACCCGGCTATTACTGCCGGCCCGGTCGCAGCAATCTATGGCTTGCGCTCGCAGAAGCGACTTGGCGTGGATGGCTCTGATGACGAAGTGGATAGCTGGGACAAGGAAGCAGCCCGTTTGAGTAAATCATACGCTCCCGCCCGTTGCGATGACTTTTTCTATTATCCGGTCTCGAGAAAGAAAATTACTGCCACAGCCTCACCCAGCATTAAGGGAGATCAATGCGTGACGTGCAAGGCCTGGATTCCGCGAGGCTTACTGGGCAAACATTTAATCTCAAGGTTCCACGTGGCGCGCAGTCAGTCCCACGCCCGTCACCAACAACTCGTCCTCCAACACATGCCCTTGATCGTCCGCGAGGCCATCTACCAGTGCCAACTGTGCCGCTTCTATTGCCACAACCGGGAGTCATTTCTGCAGCACTGGGCGTCGGACAGCCACCTGAGGACAGACCAAGTTTCGCCGTCAGGGAAAGCGTATTTCTGTGGGTTGTGCCGCCGGGTGAGCGACAGTAGCGCGCTCATGGGGCAGCACCTGCAGAGCGCAGCGCACCGGCAAGCTGAAGACATTGTGAGCCAGTCGGTGCCCATTATTATTCAGAAGATTACTTTACTGCCATGTCCTGTGGCAGACTGCTGTCGAAAGTTTCGGCTGCACTTCCAAGTCAACCGCCATCTGGCGCAGTTTCATGGCCACCAGGTGGTGCAGCGCCTGAACAACCCGGAAAAGTTGCACTGCGAGCATTGCGACTTCGGAACGACATCCCGGGCCGTTTTTACCCACCATGTGCACCATCAGCACCCTGAGCGGCAGCAAGAAGGCCGGTACCGGTGTTTGCTATGCGGCCTGAAGTTTGCCACCAAAGCCCAAGCCGTGCAACACCGATCGTCGCAAGAGCACCGCGACCTGGCCAGGCGAAACAAGTGGGGCGAGCAACGGAATAGGAAATGCGAGCATTGCTACGTAGAAATTTCGGGAATGGCTGCTTTAAAGCAGCACATGGAACAGAGCCACCCGACGTTGCTACCACGATGCCCTTCGTGTGGAATCACTTTCGCCATTAAACAACAACTGTCTGCGCACAGGTGCGATCACTTTTATTAGTTTCCTTTGCGATTTGAAGGGTGAAACAGGACGGAAACTAGTGTTGTGTTTTTATTATATCAATAGAAAAAACTGAGCATATACTTAAACAACACAAGCGGCTTAGACAAAAAAAAAATATTCCAGGGTTTCCTCTCCAATCATTTTTCTCCGAGCAATAAAAAATATTTTTCTTTCCGAGATTTTATTTTTCCAAACTGCTCAAAGCCCCAGTACACACAACATCCAGGATGCTATACAACTTCTAAGTTCATGACTTCTTAAAAATTAAAGTGTCACAGGTACAGGTTTACATTCTGTATTTTAAAATGTATTCATGTAGGCGCGCAGGATGCCAAGGAGCGAGTGAAGCGTCATCCAGTACTTCAGCAGGCCTGGGACATTCCTGTCCGCATTGTCCGTTTACTACACCTGTGCTGGCAGACCTCCTGTTCCACCGTGGTGTCGAGCACTCTGACTTACGTAAGGACATAATCTTCAGCTTTTCACTGATAAAAGAATTCTCCCAATTAATGGTGGAAAATTGCAGCGAAAACCGCGGGACCCAGGAAGTTTTCCTACAATAATTGATAGTAGAAACGGTCCCTAAAACGACAGAAAAAAGGGACATCACAAACTAAAATTTGGTAGATTTGAGCACCTTTTGATGGTGTGTGCTTCCAAAGACATTACAATTCTCAAAGTTTGCTAATGAACCGACCTCAAATTTAGGGCCAATTTTAGATTTATTTAGACTACAAGTATCAGCAAAGTTGTACAAATTACATAAATAGATAACAGTATCGATTAATACAACTGCAAAGAACATCAAAAGCACATAGGACCATAACAGTAAATAAAGAAACAATGCAACATCGAAGACAAATGAGACCAAAATGGAACGAAGTCCAATACCGCAATACGCAACACTTTAACGACACAAACACGAGTGCAGTAATCAAGTAAAAAATAACGATATTCTGCAAGACAAATTGAACGTTTGTGCTACACGACATATGACATACATAATAACACTTCTGCAACTTTCTATAGCATCAACTGAATAAAATGCAAGATTACAACTTTGATTACATATGAGTAAAGAAAAATACAGACACTGAACAGTTCAACGATATAACAACGAAAACAGTAGTAAAGGATTCCTAAAGTCACAACGTTCAACGGAACAAACTGAACATAAGCACCCACCAACATGGCACACATAACACATCGGCAACTTTTCACAACACCAATGCAACAAAACCAAAGATTACAGCAATCAAGCATTATCCACATCATTATCTCCAATCACGAAAATCACGTTGCACTGCAATGACGAGTAGTACTCTTACAAATAATCACCGAAAAGTGACCAAAACGTAACACCACTACTGACTAAGACTTCCAACATTTGAGCGATGTTGCATTCCATCCTTACGTAAATGTTCTATGACCCGCCGCAACGCTTGCTCAGGGGAACTTTCATTGTTGCCCAGTTCCGTTCGCTTAGCATAAGGCCGTTCCTTAATCGTTTCTTTTTCGAACATTATATTTAGTATAGCATTACAGTAGCCTGCTGACACACCACAATACAGACCATGTGACGTTTTTCCATATGTAAAGTTACTTTGAATGTAGGACGCAAAACACTAAACAGGTAACTGTATTGAGGACTTATGGCATGGGGGCACACGTAGAACTTCGGTGCCGGGTGGAAACCTTTAAGCCACCACACGTTGAAAAGATAAAACACATACTATTGACTTTTGGAAAGTGTTCCCAATAATAAAGAAAAAAATTACCAAATTTTGGTGATCAGTACAATTTTTTGGTATCAGGAACCAATTATTGGTTTCGATTTTAATTCTAGGTGGTGTTTTTTTCCTTTGTTAGTACCCCTTTATACAGTGTTAAGTCTCTGCTTCAACCCATTTTCGCATTTAAAATTAATTCCTACTTTTCGCTAGTGAAAGAGCGGATTAACGTGCCTGAGGGCAAAGTACCTTGTCCGGAGTGTCACCGCTGCTACACGCAGCCCGCGCTCAAGAAACATGTCGTGGTCCATACGAGCGAGCGTCCTTACGCTTGTCGGATTTGCGGTCGTCGCTTTAGCAATCCCGCTGATCTTCAGAAGCATCGCCACCATCTCCACCCGCAGGCACTTGTCACCAAACATAAAAATTGAATCCCTCGTCGTATTAACTGTTTATTCACCCCTTTATTCTGTTCTTTTATATTACGCCGCATTTTGTTTATTTAGCTATGTACTCAAGTAAAGACGAACTCACGTATTTGAAGAATACAAAGAGCCTTACAGTGTGTACGAAGTCCAACCAAAAATTTTCCCAACTACAACCTTAACTCCCCATTAAGGCTATCTGTGGACAAGAAAGCTTTCGATATACCATACGATTTGAAACGAGAGGAAATTTCCCTGAACACCCAACTCAGCTTGTCGGGAACTGATCCTGATGAGGAAGTATACATTATTTTGGCTTCGAAAGTTTATTTTTTAAATCTAGAGTCGATCAGGATTAGTAGCATGTAACCGGTGACACCGTGAACTTTTTAAAATTTTGCTGTCGTGCAGGAACTGACACCTGGCATACCTGAAAGACGTCTCGCCAGGAGTACCTCAAGCTTTATTCGTCGTTCTACAGCCATCTGAAACTATTCACCAGCAGAAGTGATCCCAAATATGCCCCTCAGCCAACGTGTTCAAGAGGAAATTCTTTCGATACCTTACCGCTTAAATATGAATGTATGGGTTGTGGACATGTGCTGATGATACAAAAGTTCTACAACACGTATATTCTGCAGTGGCGCCGTTTCATTTTTTAATAATTGTGGCCGAGCATGCCAATCGGTCTGGTGTCCCGTCTACGAACTCATTGTTGGCCGTGCTATTTTTATTTTCACTTGATTAACTGTAAGCACTGTTAACAGGGGACTCCATCATCGTCTGTTTAAAAATTAATTTTTCTCGGCGCTTTTTGTATGACTATGTATCATTGAATGAGAAGTAGAGCATAAAACGCCCACCCAACGCGAAAATGATTTCGAGCCACAGTTTCTTACATGAGATGGGTCATGTCTGGATAATTCTCTGTCCTTTATTTTTTTTTTCTCTCGCTTTGTCTTTCTTCCTCGTGTAAAGGGGTGGGTTATTGTCTGTGCCTAGTATTTCTTCAGGGTGCAACCTTTTTTGCAGTTTTCAGAAGCGTGTACCACAAATCTGATGATTCTTGGAGCGTTGTCTTTCTCCAGCGTAGCGAAATTCCTTCTCGATCCCGAAGTATTGGAACTGAAATTTCTTCGAGGAGGAGAAAGGAGGGGTGAGGTGGAGCTGGAAGGGCGGCAATGGAGCATCGACACACATATATAAACGCAATGAGGGGAAAGGAAGTTTGAGCTTAGCTCTTCGGTCCCATTTCTGCTTCTCCAAGTTTTCTCCGCGTCGATCGATGCCTGTCGTGTGTCCGTCAAGAGCAGAGCGAGAGAGAAAGAGACCAAGTCAGGCTTACGTCTTCGGGGGATAAGAGGGTGGGTGGGGTAAGGGGGGATTAGGACTTGAAATTTGGTACGGTGTACGTGTATTTATGTGTATGTGAGTGTGTGTGTGCCACAGAGCGAGCCCATCTCATCTTGGTCGGGTTTGAAAAAGCCCGACAAGAAAAAGGGGAGGGTGATTTCTGGCCCTGGGGGTAGGGGTGGCAAGCGTTGGCGGGGGTCCCGTAGTTTTGTAAAGGGGGCTGAAGCTGTCGGAGCCGGGGATTCGTAGCCCTGAATTACGATCCGGCTTCTTCCTGGGATGATGGCGATACCGCCGTGCGGACGACTGATTTAGCACCGACGACATCGAGCGTGAATTCGCTGCCGGTCACTGAAGATGACATTTTTCCCCTTTTTCGAGGAGTTTGTGATCTTCAGTCTCGTAATTTCCTTCCACAAGCTTTAAGCTTCGGAGTCAAAGAGAACTTTTTCCAAGAGCATACCCTCTTCGCCCTCCCACCCGCCCTCCTCAAAACTAATATATTTCGTACCAGAAGACAAACAAAAAATTGTTGGTCGTGCCTTTAGCTCCGCCTTGAAAGAATAGGAGGTGTGCAGGACGGGGGCGGGGACTGAGTCGACAACTGCAAAAATGATAGCCCGTTTTCTTGCTCGCTTTTGTACTGCAGATCTCTTAAGAGCTATGGTCGTCCGCTTAACAGCGACGTTTTCATTCCCTTTACAGGTGCAAGGTTCTGCCGTCAGGTGGCGAGAGTAGACATCAGACGTAGCCTAAGTAGGACACGTAGTCTGTCCTGTTCACTGGCACGTGGCAGAAATGCGCATAGAACTGACACTAACTTAAGAATTCTGTGTTTCCTGCTTTTTCCTGGATTTTCACGAGGTGAATGTGTAACGAAAATTACTCATACTGTCGATTGCCTAGATGATAAGTTTTCTTGACCAGGAAACTTGCATAAGTTAAGGCTACGGTTGACAAACCAAGGCGTGAGGAAATTTCGTGCGATTTTACAAAACTCCTTGACACTTCACAATGAATTAACAGTTCATGGATGTACTATCACATCACGTGCATTTTGTAGATAAATTGTTAGGAAAAGGTTGTTATTAATTTTGCACCAACGCTAGTAAAGTACCTAATCATTTGTACTGAAAACATATTCGTAACTTTTTTTCATATTAAGACAGCAAATTTTGGCTAATCGTTTGGATAAACTGCAACTCAAATACGTCAATGTCGGAGTAATCACGTAAGAAAACTAGAAAGCTTTCGCAGGTGGCAACTCCATTAGTAACTGCCAAACGTGAATTCTGCTCCAGCTAAAAGTTACTTTACAATCGCTATACAGAAATTTCACGTCAAATTTTCGAGTTCAATTTGCCTAGAAAAGCTGAAAACGGAGACATTTCTAGCAGATTTATAAACCAATTTTCTCAAATATTTTGGACTGTGTGTATTAGATACTAAGATCCAAAGCTTTACTGT
Organism: Triops longicaudatus; assembly: GCA_022885665.1. Lineage (NCBI taxonomy): Eukaryota > Metazoa > Arthropoda > Branchiopoda > Notostraca > Triopsidae > Triops > Triops longicaudatus. Next base: position 60,508 of record JAGQDJ010000148.1, on the reverse strand, counting down.
CGAAAGCTTCTAATCCAGTTTTGAAAGATTATCAAAATCGACTGAACCATTTAACTCAGGCACCCGCTATCATCGCTTAGGTACAACGTCATCTAGCAGTATTTAACCCGTTAATTGACACAGTTAACTAGTTAAGTGTGTATGAACGTAAACAAAGTACGTTAGCAGGGAATATCGTTTAAAAAAGTTTAATAATTGCAAATTATGACTTAAAAATGCATTATAACATTCCAATATGTAAAATTTGATTGACATTAACTACAGTGTACTTACTACATTGCCATTTTGCTCTGTAACGGTTAAATGTGTGCGTACTCACTTGAGGAATCCCAAGTTTCTCTTTCTTGATTCATTTTCCCGTCACTTTTTCAAGATGCGACGCATTTCCGGGAGAGATTGTCGAGGCGTTGAGGGTGTTTTCTGCTAAGAACTTCTAAAGCAAACGACTTAAGGCGGTGGGGACGGAGGGTTGAGGGGGTCATTTCAGTCTCAGCACCCCCCGGCTAAATGACTCCGGAGAAGAATGGAGTCAGGCAAGCAGTGGAGATGACGTGTGGCTCACGCTTCACTCGTTGACATCCATGACTATGAAAGACGTTCTTCATTTTCTTTTTGGGTTCAGCTTTTGTGCCGGGCGCTGTTCTGCTATGCTGTATATGCTCAGTCTTACCACTATACTCTCCCAGGAAGCCTTTCTTTTAATGAGCACCAAAAGGATGCATGCTTCGTCATGCCACGGAAGAAATGCCAACCCTCCTGGTCCCCGGGGGGGGGGGGAGTTATATAGCTTAAGAGCAAAAGATATACACTATTTCTTGCGTTGCTTCATGGATTTCTTCGTCATTGCTATTCCGCGGGTGACAGGTGGAGGTGGGCAGGGGGTGGATGGGTGGCGTACGGGCCGCATTTCTGAGGATTTGAAAAGAAGGCGTGGCGTTGTTGGCAAGAAGGAATGAGCTGGGTTTTGTGTGAGTGAAATATGCCATTGTTTGTGGGGGTTTAAGCTAGCTTTTCGTCGAAGCAATGCCAGCGAGAATCGTCATCGTCAATGAGCCGGTAGGACGTAAGATAGGGACCACCTTGAAGGTCCAGCCAAAAAACCCGCCTGCAGCCTGTCTTGCTAGCGTTCGCCCACCCTAGGCCAGGAGGGAGGATGGGGCTATTTATGGCTCGTGTCGCAGTTTATCTGGGCGCTGTCATTCCGGTGCTCCTCCTTCTTCTCGTTGCGGCGACTTATGAGCAGTCAATGATGAGATTTTTTGTTCTTTCCAAGTCGTTATTTTGCTCACGGATTTTTTCCGCCTCGGAAGCTATTGCTGCGGTTCCTGGGACCATCCAAGACGCGAGCTTGCAACCAGGGCTTTGATTAGTGATAAAGTGCTGGGCGATGCGTAGGACCGGAAACGAATTACTGGACGCGACACTGGTCCTCGTATACCTCAGATGAAATCCTGGGTTCCTCTTACGGTATCGTCTCCTGAGCCTGCCACGGTAATTAAAATATCGTATCGTAACTGACATTTTAGACTACTATCGACTCATTCCGTAGTGGTCTTTCTAATCAGACTACCAAAATTAATTAGCTTGCTGAGGACTTAAAGTTAAGCCAGATTTCAAAGGTAATTTTTACTAACCTAAAGGCGTTCAAAGATATAAATAGTAAAATATTCCAAGAAAGAAACGCATTAAAAAAATTGCACATAACTGAAAGTTGTATCTTTCTCCACGTTGAGGAAAAGCTAACTATTAATGAACAAGTAAGTCTGAGATAGAGTTCTTTCCTACTTTTGTGGTCCTCGAGAGCAGAATTGCGATATACGTAGTAAAAAGAGCACTTAATGCGAGAATTCCACACCGTTCCAGAAATAACTTGCTTCAGGGCATTGTGTCCCGATTTTGCCAACTTTATGTGTCGTCCATGCCGCTGTTTCCAGTTTACCTTACGACAGTGGTGCCCAACCTACGGCCCGCGGGCCATATCCGGCCCGCGAAGGTGCCTCATACGGCCCGCTCATTTATACCGCTCATGTATATCACTGCATAATTTCATTTTTAGCGTCGGCATGATTCTGGCGAAACCGAAACATTCAGGCCCGCGAGATTTTATATCATGTCGCGCGCGGCCCTCGGGTGAAAAAAGGTTGGGCACCACTGCCTTACGACGTTCGAAATCAATTAATAGAACTTTCATGTGGCAACAAAATATTTTGCATAATTAGCTAAAACAAGCACCAATTCTGAAAAAAAAATAATAAAACGTGAATGCAAAACATTTACGAAAGAAACAAGTTGCTGCTCAACAGCGCCACCTTTGAAAGCAAAGCTACCCGATATTTACCAAAGGGGGGTGCAGGGCACCCGGACCGTTATTGTCGTGAGCTCCCCGTGTATAACGAATGCGGACCGCATTAATCAACATTGGACATGCATCGTCTGCTAGATCCCCCAACACCCGAAACTGTCAACTTTTTTTATCTCTGTCCTTTTCTTTATTCACCTTCTTCGTTTATTCCCTCCCCCTGAACTCCAGAAAAAAAATATAAAAGTTTTCCTTACATCCCCCACGCCGTCCCTATAAAACCCCTCCCACCTTGCGTCGCACATCCACTATCAGTGGAAACCTCAAACCCCGGTGCAACTCATTTTTGAGCCCTGGCCATTTGTTACTTGTCAACCGCGCAGAGCCATAAAAACTGACGACACCGCTACCACAACGAATCTGGAATATATTTATACATTTACCTAGCCCAGTTAATTTATTTTTCCCTTTTCCATTCGTTTTCTTTTCCGCTTTGGATGCGTCTTTTCCCTTCGCTACACCACACCTTCACATTGAGTCGTAATTCGCCAGCTAGAGAAACTGTCCAGCTTATTACCTTTCATCCCTCCCGCGGGAAAATGCACAGCAAATATATGTCCCGTTCATAATCGGAAACAATAGGCAAATACATCCTCGGGTTCTGCGCCCAGCCTTAGAAGGCGAAATAAAAATAAAATGACATCAATTTCTTCGGAGCAGAGAACGGAAATGCGTTATGGAATCTGTTTACTAAAACCCACTAAATTTAGTTTCGATTTCCGTTTTTCTCTTTGGTAACATTTCACTAAAGATTATATAGAGAGACAGCAGCGAAAACGTAAGACAATGTTAACACAAACTGTAGACACAATAATGTTAACACGAACAAATATAATTTTCGAGAATTGGGTAAATGCCTGTGCATTCTCATGTTAACAAGACAATTTAACAGGAAATCGATGCCTGAATTTCCGTACTGTGAAATACAAGTTCAAATCGTCCACGTTGCACGTCAACCGTACAGTTGGTGCATGGAATGAATTACCAGGAACAGTCATTAAGTCTCCCTATCAATTGGTCATTCAAAAAGTCGCTGGATAATTATCACAGACCTATTTTTCAAACCATAAATAGCTTCCAAGAGAAAGAAATTTTCAAAAAATTCGCATACTTTTTATTTTTGCAGAGCCTTATTTTCTGAAATAAAACATTACAAACATGAACTGCACTAGAATAAAGATTCATAAACTAGAAGCCTTTGGTTTTAATTGTTACGTAGTGCTACTTTTCGTTTTATCAAGCATAGAGCAGCTCGACCTTTACCATCGTTAGTTCGTTCTGTTGTAGAGCAAGGTGAGTCGGATTATCTCGCAGCATCCTCACCCAGCATCCCAAACACTGCGGTGAAGAGCCTGTGTTGGTCCCAACTTGCCAATAAGTGAAGCTTCTCTGGGTCCGTAGGGTCTCCGGAGTGATGTGTTGGGAAGTATAGACGCAGGGCTCGCTGGGCTGTCTTTGAAAGTAAGGGGGAGGTGTGGGGTGGGAGTCTGTCATGAGTTGATGGTTTGGCATCCATCACGAGGTCCGGGGTTTTGGGGGTCCCCAGCAGCTTCCCCAAGTCGCTCAGCTGCCGCCGTCATACAAACGGCCTCATTTCCAACGTCGCGGCAGCTAGACAATTTATAGTGGGTTCCCAACACGGCAAAAGTAACACGTCCGTTTTCCCAAAAGAAACGGTGGATGTGTATGCTTGATTCGAAAAAGAAATAAAAACGAGAGTGGGAGGGGTATAGCTGCTCACCAAGAGAGAAAGAGCATGGATCTCATAAATTAGACGGATAACATATTCCCTTTTGCTCCTTTTAGGTCTTTGCCTTGAATTGCTACCAAAAGGGAGGAATTACTTCCGTTTAACACAAAAGAGAAAAAATACGCTAGAGGGCTAGAAAGCTTTCCGTCACGCACTGTCTTAACTCCGTCAAAAATATGATCCACTTTTTATGTAGCACATTGCTGCATAAAAGGAGTTTGGAAAAGTTTGTTGCTATTAGGACTCCAGGTTATTTTCTGGCAGCAAGGCGCTCTAGCGGTCACGCTGTGAAGCTCGAAGCAAGTTGACAATGACCGTGTGCTACAACTCAAATAGACTATGAAACCAGCGTTCTTGTTCTATCAGGTTTTCATCACAGGTTACTGTATATTCCGTTTGTGAATATACTTACATTGCATTATTACTTGAAAGCAAGGCTCTCTAGAATCTTAGAAAACAGCATTTTGTTCAAGACCATGTGCTGCAGCTAAAATGTGCCCCGAAACAGCGTTATTGTACTAACTGGCCGTTATTACACCGCAGAGTACTAAACCTTTACTGAAACTGAAACAAATGAAATTGCCTTTGATCAAGGTGTTATTCTAACCAGCTATTTAATTAAAGCGCAGGTGGTTTTCTCTTCACATTTTTGCAGTTTACGTTGATTAAGTACTCGGAGCAAGGCCCTCCAGCGGAAACGCTACAAAGCTCAAATAAGCCACATGGAGCCATATGGATTGACGTCAAAAGTTAGTATAAGTTTAATGGAATCGCCAATGCTGTGATATTTCTTGCCTCGAGGAGGTGTGGCATGTGTGTATGTATATGTGAAGAAGCATCGGAGAGCTTGTAGCCGAAACCTTTTAGCATAATGTACACCACCTGTCGAAGGGGGGCTTGTGGGGGTGATTTGTGACACTGGGGAAAGCCAGAGCGTCGCATCCTACACCCTTCCTCCCTGGATGATAGCGATGAGGGGGTTTCAGAAACAGAGACCAGAACTCAAAAAAGAGCAAAGAGCTTCAAAGAAATGTTGGAAGGTGTATGTATACATAACGTAGGCGCCATGATAGACGTTGGCTTGTTTCAAGAGTTAAACGCCTTTCAAGCCATCTTTTGAGAGCACGAGGAGACAGGGTGGGGGTTTTAATAAATCCCCCACCCCCTTGAAGCCCTGCATCATTTCTGGACTACTTAAACGAGTGTACAAAAAGGCCGGTGCCAAGCTTTTGCCTGCGATAGCGATAACCCTAACTTATCGGAAACATTTCCTTGCGACAGGACCCAGCTTTTTTTCTTATTCCTTTCTTTCTTTTCTGCTGTGCTTAACTTATGCTTTCTTGTGAAAAGCAGGAGGGTGGTATTGAAGCCCTAAACGACTGAAACTATATATTCTGTTTTCAATGGCGGACAGTTCTTCCTCTTTCTCATCTTGTGCTGCTCTGTAGGATGCTCGAAAAAAGGGAACATGTTCTTTTTTTCTTTTTTTTTTTCGAATGGGGTGGAGCGAACGAGATGGGCAGGGAAAGTGTGTTTCTGGTCGTCAGCATCGTTTTCTCCAAGTTTTTTAACATTTCGTGTCATGCTGTGACACGGCGGAATGTATTCCGTAAAGCAAAAGTCTACTTTGGGACGAGGGCCCAGTTAGATACATAGCACCGCTTTCCGGAGTTGGGAGTCACTAAGGCGGGTCCAAGTCATAATATTCGAAAAACATCGTTTAGGACGCAAAAAAAAAGAGAGTACTTTTAGCCAATGTCATAGCAGAACCGATGCGGAGCCCGTGCAGGTTCCCCACACGTTTCCTATGGATGCACAAGGAAAATTGAAAACGCTTAAACGCGCTAAAAAGCAACTAACAACGTCGTAGAGGTCAGTTTGACAGCATTTAAAATGTTTGAAAACTGGAAAACACGTATTCTGGGACTATTCGTTTACACTCAAAAGAGAGGTAATCATTTAAGCGCCATAGCACCAATGAAAACGCGTATTTTTTTAAACTTCGAGATCTACTATTAGTCAATTAAACTTAGGAACGTGCATAGTACGACATTGAAGATCAGCTACATTACAACAATGAAAAGTGTGAGAAGATTAAGTAAACCAGAGGAAAGAAGCTGGTAGGTGACATCGAATTATATCTGGTTTTAAGTGAAAATGATGAAAATGAAGGAAAATGATGGTTAGTTTATCCTGAAAAATCACTGAACGAGTGAATTGGAGTGCCTGTACTTGCAAAATGTTCTCACAATCAACTATTAATTGCAGACATTAAAGATATTATGATGAGGGCAAATTGCCATGCTTACGCCCGATCTCTCAATATTTATTTATTTATTTATTTATTTATTTTCTTACTTTACTTTTACTGAACCCTCTGGTTTAAGACCACTACCCTAAAGGCGTAGTTAGAATGAAATGAAATTTCGGTAGATCTTTGGAATAAAAGGGCAGCAATCAAAAGCTTGTTTGCATTTTCAGTGTTGTGAAACATTAGAAATGAGCGCTATTTGGTTGTACGGTGACTTCGTAGACGAACTGTTCAATCAATTACGATGCAAGGCAATCGAAACAAAAGTTGCAGTTTGTGAAAAAGGTTTTATGTGTGATCACCCAGGAGTACGATAGGGGTTTTTACCACCTACCGAAATGTTGATTGTATAATAGTGAGTGTAGGCACTAAGTAAAAAAAAGTGCACAATTGTGCGCATTTTTTACAAAGTGTAAAAAATTGTATATGGAAAACACCCCCCGAAACTCCCCGAACCAAAATCCTGGTTACGACCCTCTTCATAGCCAACTAAACCAAACGTGTCGTCGTAAGTGCCTCTCTTTAAAGCAGGCGAATTAAAACATAAAATCATTAATTTAGTTTGGGGATTCATTCCACATGGCTTTTGGCTTGATTTTCTTAAACTCTACTCTGCATTCACGCTTTGATTGTACCTTCACGAATCACTCAGTATGACTTGGTTTTCACTTTTTCGTTTTCATACGTTCCCGACAACGAAAACTGTAGACTAGTACTTTACTAGCCCGGAAGCCAAACCATCACAGCGTTCATCACACTCATGGAAAATTGTCTATAAACCAACAAATACGGATTCCTGCACGTTAACCATATTTCTCGTCCTGTGACCATGGAACAGTTATCTTTAACGACTGCTAATAACAAACAATGCGCAAAAAAAAACGACTCAATGCTGCGGGTTGCGAACATTTCTTGGCTCCTTGAAGCATACTTATCCCACGCAAAACCTTGGCGGGCAAATAGGACACGAGGAGTGGGGTGATACTGGGTGGACACTTGAACTCCATGGTCCCAAGGTGTTTTTCCATCTTTTTTATGACTAACTATATCTCTTCTCCCCCACACACCCCCTTTTTTAATACCTAGTTGGGGGTTAGTATGTGCGGTTGTCCGCAATAGTGCAAGATGAATGGTCGCTTATCTAGCAATCTACGTCGGTGCACCAACAGATTTATGGTCAGGCTGTTCTTCACTCATCAAGGCAGTTGCCCACCCCACACCACCCCACCCCTCTTTTCACTCTTACAAAGTATAACCCACCGCGTCCATCCAGCTTTTCGTCTCCCACGGCTATAAACGCCCATAAGTGTAACTATGGGAATCCTTTCTTATACTCTTCCTTTTTGTTGTAAAACTGAATGTACGCTTGTGAAGGGTGGTATACTTCCTAAAAACGTCGCACAGCGAACCAGCATCCCCTGGTGTCCACGAAACAAGATTAATCGCCCATACCCAATAACTTTTGCAAAAGAAATCCATCCTCGTCTTCCCCTTCTCATAACCGGTCCTGCCTCCGATACATTCTTCTTCCTTCTGTAAGGGGGGGGGGGGGGAGAAAAAACTGGACATAACAACCTTAACGAGCAGACGTTAAGTAGGTTAACGCACTGTATTCCCTTTCCTTAACATTAAAAAAAGGGTACGCCACACCAGGCGCTCTCCACAGTTGACGGGAAGAACTGCCCTTCCTCCGGCCTGCTTACGCCTTGCGAGCTTCCCTGTGGCTGTTTTATTTTCCTTGGCAACTTTCTCGATATACGCGGTACTGTTCTCAGCGGCCTTTGCTCGGTGGGTCTCGTCTTTCGCGCTGCCGGTCAACTCCATACCACTTCTCGTAGAGGTTAGACGTAAAAACAAAATTGCTTCTTTTATAAAGGCGCGGGCTGCGATTATGCTGCCTTAAATTGTTTTCTTTCATAACCACGAGTACTTTTCAGGGCTAGAAATGGTGTTAGAGTTGGAAAGGCTGCCGAATGTTTAGGTTGAACTAGCTTAATCTAACGTAACTTATCTACTCAAGGAAGCCTAGTTAAGCCTAACGAACTTAACTCAGCATGTTCTACTTATTTGCCTAATGTATACATGGAAACTTATTTTTCAGTGATTGAAACAGCCAAAGACGACGATACATTGCAAGTGCGATGTAAGTTTCTTTTTTTAAAAAAAGAAAAAAATAGTGAAAAATAACAAACTTCTCAGTGATTTTTGTTTTTGTCTCGAAGAGTAGTTAATAAATATGAATTATATTAAGCTTACGTTGGGGTATGTAAGGTTAGAATAAATTATGTTATGTTCAATTAGATTAGGTCAGGTTGAAATTTAAGTTAGGTAAAGCTTAGTTCCTTTAGGTTAAACAAAGTTAAATAAGGCTCGCTAACATAGTATAAGCCAAATTAAGGTAACGTTTAGGTAAAATAGGAAAGGACAATTTAAGTGCGGTTAAGTGATGTTAGGTTAGATCAGGCTTAAAATAATTTAGGTTCTGTAAACTGGATGACATTAGATTAGGTTACGTTAGGACTAATCCTTACTTATTTTAAAAGTACTCTCATCCTAACATATATTAGACTACCTTTATTATTAAATAAATGTTACTTTCGGTTACATTAGGCATAAATCAGCTACGGTTGGGTTAGTTTTCACTATAAAATCTTTCGAAAGTCCCAGTAAACCTACATTCTTGTACTTGTAACACAAAAACGGCTTAAAAAATCTCGGCAATGATTACCCGACGTTGGGAGCACATTGCAAGATAAAATCGTGATGGTTGCCATCTTTTGGACCCTTAAAGAACCGCAACAATGAAAGGGCCATATCCAGTGCGAATCACATTGTATGGACAAAAAATAAAACCTTTCGAAGCCGCACATTTGCTTTTTATAGGCCTAGAACTTCAATGTGAGATACACCATGATCGGAGAGGAAACTGCGACAAGTTTTATTCTGTAAGGTATGAAGCATTTTTAGTGGGCACTTTAAATATAGGTTTCATGGGCTGAAAAGAAGCCATTCCGGAAGCCTTTTCGAAAGGTGACCCGAAAATGCTCCGCAAATGTGGAAATAAAACACGGCGCATTGTTTTAAGTCTGCACCTATCGTGGCGGATCTTACACTATTTTTTGGGATCTATAACGAATTATTTTTGCATCCATAAAATGTGATCGATCGGAATTTTCTTTCATTGTTGCGGTTCCGTAAAAATCCACGAGATGGCGTCATGATATATCGGGATGAATTCCGAACATCGGCTATTTTATCGCCGATTTTTTTAGATGTTTTTTGTTACAATCGAAAGAATGGAGGTGTGTTGGTACTTTCTAAAACACCCTGTAAATTAGATATAGTAAGGATTGGACAAGTAACATTAGGCAGATACACTCAAGGCTAATTGAGTGAGGCTAGCTTAGGTCAAAACTAGGTTAAAATGGGTTACGTAACTTTACGCTCGGTTAAGTCCGGATAATACAAGTTAACTTAGGTAGGTCTGAGAGTTTAAATGTTGTCTCAGTGAAGCTAAAGTTATTTAGGTAAGTTCAAGTTACGTTTAATCACAGTGATACGAGTTAGGCTAAACTTCGATCAACTCAGGCTAATTTAAGTCAAATTAGGTTAACTTACTTTAGGTTAAGCTGTAGTAGTTCAAGCGATACTATGTTAAGTAAGGCCAGGTCAAATAAGATTTGAGTTAGGATCGCTTTAAGTTAGATTATTCTAGATCAGGTTAAATTCATTTACATTAGGTCAAGTTCAATTCGATTTAATATTTTATCCAAAGTTCATTGTAAAACATAAACTAGCAGAAGCGGCCGGTGCTTGTCTACGACATGTTATTTTTTAAACGTTTAAACACGAACCACGTCGATTGTCCGACGTATTACCGTTTCCGGCATTCTTGAGACACCACGACATGTAATGGGGGTGAATGCATCCACGCCATCTACCAAACTAGTTTCTTAAGCTTTCTGAAGTTGGTGATCCCTTGTTCTCACCAACATGCTCATCGAATCAAATGTCGCTATTGGTTAAAATTCCCCCACATCGGTCAAGTAGAAAGACGAGTGACAACTGGAGAGCGAGACGTATATTGTAAAAATCTGTCAAAAATGGGGATGGTTTTGGATGGGATGGGCTAACTAGTGTGTACAGATGGTACATCTATGACACGATTTCAGTAATCATAGAAAAGAAACATTGGGGCAGGATAGGAAGAGGATGAAAGAAACTGACAGCCATCTTTGGGGGTTAACGATCAAAGCGACAAATGTGACACCAACACTTACGGAAAATTCACCATTATTCACCACAACACATTTCCCCTTGTCGCCACCCATTTTCAATCCCTAACCTCTTTATCTTTCTACGAAAATCCTTAAGAGATCAGAACAACTTTGTTACCCCTCGAAACTGAACCGGCTTTTGCGTGAAAATGCAAACATTTTACGGAGCTTAACGCACTATTCACAGCCCTTAAAAAGAAACACTACTCATTATCTAAAAAAGGGTTGTAATATAGTCATGTCATAATTCAAAAATTGCGGAGGTTATACTAACAGTAAAAATGAAAAATGCAAACCAATGGAAAGTGAAAGAGGTAAGAGAGACGATATGCAATACAAAAACACGAACACTTGAAATCAAGTAACCGCCGTTTGTCATTCAAAGTAATGATTGTGGGTACGGGATTATTTCTTCTCTTATTGGCCTTACAAGGAAAATTTCTTAATAATTGTCTTAGCTAGGAAAATAATAGTAATAAAAAAATCAGCCGCCTTGGGTCGCAGAAAAAGGCAGTGAGTTTTTAAAAATTCAAGGGAAAAAATCAGGCAACAGAAAAAACTATAACGGAGGTAAATCTTTCACCTTCGACCAAATTATCTACTTTGGGAGACCCAAGTTTCTCTTTTATCCGGTTAACGGTTTTACTGTCTGATAGGTCAACATGGACCGTGCTCCCATTTGCTAACCCAAAACAACCCAAAAAAAAATATTTTTCAGCTTTCAACAACTTTTCTGTCCATGTAAAAAATCAAGCATAAGAAAATGGGGTATATGCTTGTCGTGAACGGTGTAAACGATAACTGAACAGAAGCAACAAAAACTCCGCCCCCTTAGGACCTCTTCTTGTGCTGCTTTTTACAAATCGGTATCGTACCACGCTGCCACCTGGTTGTTATCATGCGGCGGCTGAGGTGGACCTTGACCCATAGGTTCCAAGGGGTCAAAGCCCATCTCAGGTCCTGGCCCGCCCAACTCCATGTGGTCCATGGGTCCGTAATTGGATCCTGGGCCACTCACGTGGTGCGAACCCATCTCCATGCCCGAGTTTACGGGTAAGGCGTCATATCCTGTTGAAAAATCAATAAGAAATACATTATTCCGGTTTTTCTTCTTCCGGCGAACATAAATGAATCTAAATGAATTCCAACAAGTTCAAATTAATTTCAACGGAATATATTGTTATAAATTCAACTAAACGCAATTAGATTCAGAAAAAATGAGTAATTGGCATTCCATTCCGCATTTTACGTTCAGTCTTCCGTTAAGTGAGGTTTAATCGTGCAATCCATGCTAATAACATCGAACTCAAGCAAACAAGCTGTGAAAAATGCAAGAAAGGTAGTGCTTTAATTTTGGGGTGGCGAATACCTCGGGTTCTCACACGGTTGTTTCTCTTGAAGAGGGAAATATGGAGGGTAAGTGTAATTAAAACGGTTAGTAACTTTTAAATGTAATAAACGACTGAATTACTCCACGCACAAAAGGTGGAAAAAGATTGTTAAATTCCAGATAAGCCGTTACTCTAGCAAAACCGTTTCCTCGCAGGCGTACATCGCATAGAACTACTTCAATTGTACGAATTTCTTTTAATTTTCATATCGAATTAACTATTTCTTGGTGTCTTGGATCTTACGGAAAATCTTATCCAATCATTCTGAATGGACCTGAACTATTCGGCGCTGCCTCAAAAATTTGCTACAATCACACTTAATAAAAGTAAGCTCAGAACCAACCGGGAAGTACACGATTTGCTGCCTTTGAATAGAAACATAATATTTCAAAGCTAATAAGTAACTCGGTGTGTAATACTTAATTCCACCTACAATTGCTACCATACGCACTATTCAGATTACCCAGCTTTCCCATTCCCTACCCTAGGGTCCAGTGCTACGTTGAATAAGGTGTTATACTGGACAGGTATTTGCTATGCATTTATCTTCCTTTTAAAGTGAAATTATTCATTAATTCTTATTTTAAATTTCGATATATGCTCTAATATAGCGAATTATACTAGTCTCTCTGTTTCATTGAAAGGATCGGCACTAGGATCGTTTTGAATACGGACTTTATGAAAATGCAGCGAAAAGTGCATTCACTTACTTGTTTCGATTAGATAGTTACGCACTGAAAAACTATCGATAACCACCAAGATCCAGACAGTTTAAATATGTACAAATAAAAAAGGTACGGATGACAATTGTGACGGGAGTTCTTCTCTGTTCTAAACCCCCAACACTTATCAAGTCTTATTTCTTCAACCCCTTCTTTCCTTTCTTTTATCTTCCCACACAATTTCTCCTTTTAATCGATTGTGTTTACCTTGGCGATAGGACCGCGCACCGTCATTGGAATGCACACTCGGGGGACCTTGTCCATACATGCCTTCGTACGGCTGATCAGGGCCCAACATGTCCTGTATATTCAAGACCGCAAAATTTGGCCCCGCCCACCAGACAAGACAAGAAATGAAACGCAAAAGAAAAAAACAAAAACAAATGAAAACGTACGTTCCAACATAAAATAAGTAGCCAAAGTTCTAAGAAAATCCGTTTAAATATCACCGACACCAACCAAATTTCTTTCCAAAATATATAAAAATTTAATTAGTGAAAAAATTTAAAGAAAGATGTGGTAGCAGTAACAACGTATAAAAGACGAAGAAACTGAGCAAAAAAGGATGAACTAGTCGACAAGGAGTAACAAGACATTGAGTGCTTGAAACAGCGTAATGAAAATCAAAATATACAAGTAAAAAGAATCAAAATAAGGATTTAGGGAAAATATTTGCCTGCAAATCGGGTGGCATAAGTCCCATGTCTCCGTTCCACATGTTGTTTTGGTCTTCGCGGAAGAGAGAATTGGTCAACTCCATCGACAAGCGTTTCCTGTACTCTTGAGGCTTGTCGTCCGACATACGGAAGAGCACAGCAGCCGCATACGTCGCTAATAAAAGAAAATAAGTCATTAGATATCTACAAATTCGTCAAAACCAACAAAATTTAAACACTTCTGAAGGAATGCAACATCATCTGCGAATACATCGTAGTGAACAAAACGTTCACAAGCAAATAATCGTTTAAGATGCCAGTAAATAAAAAATAGAAAATGTCTGATTGACACACAAGTTAAAGAATTCAAAACAGAAAACACAAGAAATGATATGTGAAAACTAAGGACACACAAATAAATAAAATCGAGCCAACCAGACATACAAGAAATACAACAGAAAAATCAAGAAATTAAAGCTAAAAAAAGTAAAATACACAAGCAGACATAAAAGTACCAACAAATCGTACGACAAATAAAATAAAAAAATCAAAAGTAAAAAGAGATACAAAAATTTTAAAATACATACAGTAAAACATATGAAGAAAAATTAAATGTAGACAGAATCACAAGACAACACAAAATTCATGCAGTATTTCATCAAGAAACGTAAATAAAATTAATGCACATTGGCGAAACGAAGGCAAAATTTCTACAACAAAGACAAAAAAGACGCTCAAGATTATCTTTCCCACATACCGACTCCTTCATTACGAGAATGAAGCAATTCCGTCAAGGGTGCAGTGGCACCTTCCTGTTCAATTAGTTCTGCGCCTTCTTTGTCTGCTGCCAGTTCGCAAAGTACACCAGCTGCCACACGCTGAATATTTTCGATTTCGTTATACAAAAGCTGCAAAGAGACAAAAAAGCAATGAAAAAGTTTTACGCATCGTTCTTCAAGTTTTAATCGAAAAATTCTATATTTCAAAAGAAAGGTTATGGTTATTACCTGCACAAAGATGGGAATTACGTTCAAAGCTCGGATAGCTGCACGGTTATGCGACTCGCGGGCCAAAATATGTAAAGCACCTACTGTGCCTTCCACAATCTCTTCCATGCGCACGCCATCGGCATAAGCTGCCGGGGCTTGTTGGCCACTCCCTCCACTGACGACCGACGAGCGCTAATTAGGTGAAAAATAAATGAATACGTAAAATACGATAAATAAACCCAAACAGAAATGAAAAGTGCATCTCTACATTCCGTAATGAAGATCTATACTAAATTGTTCTATTCAGCCATCTTAAGTCAATTTAAAACTGTCATTTTGAAGTTTGACGACGAAACAAACCGTTTTGACACGAAAAAGACCGTCAAAAAAAAAGTATGTATGTCGTATTTCGACAGCACGTAATATAAGTAATTTATTCAAACGCATACATTATTGCTTTAGTGGAGCTTTCGCAGAAAAAAAGTTCGCAACGTCAATTCAATTGCTCGATTTCGATTCGTTTAAGATCTAATCGTTTAATAAAGCTCACTATTTTCAAAACTCTAACGATTCCGTTCAACTACACATTTCTTAAGTATTATGTCGTCTTGAGCGGATTTAACTCTAACTTTGACAATGCTTTTACCTGCACGCCTTGAAGAGTAAAATATTTCTAAGATTAACGAAAATTTTTGATTCTCGGCAATTAAATATTGCAAAAAAAATCGCCAAAACGCAACTAAAGTTCACTGATAAAATAAACTTAAGCATTTTGTTCTATTTCCCGCTTTTTACGTCGTCTTGCGGACGTTCTCTTACCCTTCATCGTGCTTTTACGTACACGAATTTCGACTTACGCTGTATGTAAGCTTTGAAGCTTTGTTTCTAAACTTTCGGGAAAAAACTTCATTTTAAGCGCTTAAAAGGCTAGCAACTAACAAAAACGTTTTCTTTCACGTAACTAATGCTCATTATTTACAATATTCTAACTTTTTCACTCAACTTCCCGTTTCTTTCTCGGTCTTGCCTAGTCTTCCGCGAGTCAAGCCTTACTATGCTTTAAAGTATGAGAACTTCGCCTTACCCGGTTACACACCTAACTTAAGACCTTAAAAATTTGTGTAAAAGTCTTCCTTTTAATCAACTGAAAGATCACGGTTGTAAACTGACCCAAGATCGTAAAAAAAGACACAAAAAACACAAAAAATCATTTAAGACACCAAAAAGCCTATAAGGTTAATCTTACGCGCTGAATGTCTTGGAAGGCGCGGATGAGCAGCTGCACCAATCGCGGAATGGCACCTTGTTCCCGTAAGGGTGCATGGTTCGCAGGACACAGGGCCAAATTCCTCACCAAGCCGATTAAAGCTTTAATTAACGGCCAGCGTGAAGGTGGCTGCAAGAGCTGCACAATCACCGGCAAACCGTAATTCAAGCGCACCGCATTTTGCGCCATTTCGGCTTCAATGTGTCGCGCGGTCAAGTGACGCAGTGCGCAAATCTGCAAAAGAAAACATCGTCCATAATAATAATAATTCCTAACCTTTCGCTAACAATCCATACGAAGGAAAAGAAAGGACACCACTTAATTTCTTGCAATTCACAAGTAAGTATAATTTTCTTGACTTGTAGTCTTTTTCCTTTAACACTTGGTGTCTGAGTGTTAAAATATGGCCCAATTGAAAAGAGCTTTCGTCAGAAGATAAGAATTGTGGTCATATTAAAAAGTGGACCATATTAGGTAACCCAGCTACACAAGCATGCAAACAGGTCATATTACGTATCTCAGTAAGATTAAGTCCATGCATCATATTAAGCATCGTATTCTGCTCAAGAGCCGTAAAAAGCAGACACTGCAGAATCCGTCGGGTGCGGCTACCAAACATGTGACACTTCGTCTTAAAACCCAAACAAACAAGTACGACTGTCGTGACTTTCTTATATCGTCCACATCCGGCACTTTGTCATATATTAGTGTGTTTTTCAACAGAGCACCTTGAAAAAAGTTTTTATTAGAAAGTAAGCTTACGGCCGGTTCGGTGATTTCTTCGCGGTCGCCGGCACTGACGACAGTTCGCACCAGGGCCTCGATACCGCCCACTTGGCAGACAATGGTTTTGTTGCGCTGATTGTTGCACGTCATGTTGGAGAGGATGCCGGCGGCGCAGGTGACGACGTTGACGTCGCTGGAACTCAAGAGCTGCACCAAGGCTTGCATCAGCCCTTCCAAGCCCTCCTGTGTCACCAATATTCGAAAGAAGAATCCCATTAATAGTAACATCCTCTTTTTTAGGTCTCTTTTAGTCTCACTTGTTTGGTAGCCGCATCGGACAAATTCCGCAGCGTCCATAAACAGTTTTGCACCAAGCGATGCGACTGGTGACTCAAGTGCATTGACAACGCTTGCATACCGCCGGCTTCCACGATTGCGGGTTTGTTGCTCGAACATACGGACAAGACTACGAAATGCAAGAAAACTACGTTAGCACAAACATAAAAGAGAAAATAAATAAAGACGTAAAGAAAGATAGTAAAAAAAAATAACACAATGAAACAAAACGGGAAAAAAAAAGTAAATCAAGTTAACGAAACAATAAACGATGAGACGAGCACTGAGAATAAATAGAAGAACTGAAAAGAATACATAAGAAAATATACACGGGGAAAATACATAAGAAAAAACAAAAAAAGGAGAAAACTATAAAGCGTGCTCAGAAAAGCCCAGCACATGAGTCTCACCTTTTAGTACTCTTGACGTGGTCCAGAGTAACTTTTCGTACGTGTACGACCGAAGAATGCGCACCAGTTCCATGGGGCCTTGACTGGCCAAGATGATCAGCTTGCTTTCTTGGTTGCCGTACGCTAAAATCTGCAGACAGTCGGTGACAATGGCCAAGAACTTGACATTGTTGCGCTGCAAGAGAGCCACCATCTTCTGGAGCCCTCCCGCGAGCCGCACTGCCATCTTGGAACCTTCTTGGTGCAGCAAGAGATTATGGAGCGTGGTAATGGCGTAAAACAGCACGGCTTCTACCGGCGACGATAACAGTTTAACTAACGCTGGGATACCACCGGACTTAAAAATGGCCAACAAGCCTTGGCGGTGGTGCGACAAGTTGTGCAAAGTGCCCACGGCGCCTTTGGTAGTCTCCAAGTCGTTCGAATTGGATAGGGCCCGCACTAAGGCCGCAATCATCTGCGGACTGTTCATGATCGCATGACGAGAAGCTTCTTTTTTGGACAATTGGTGGACCATCATGGCCGCTTGCGAGACCACCACCTGATCCTCGTCGTTCATCAACTTGATCAACTCGGGAATCGCTCGTGTCGCCAAATCAGCATCATCCTTGACAAAAATTAAACATTAGATTGTTTTAAAAATTACAATATAAATTTTACTGCCCCTAATGTGCTAAGAAATGAGGCAATGAACAATGCTCACGCCTACAGAGTAATAAAAATAAATTAGGAAAATAAGCTATACAGTGAGCTATAAAGTTAAACCATTTAGATAAATTCATTTAAATAAGTTAAGTGAATTAATAGTTAACTGAATCAAAACAAAATGTAGTAAATTATCCTAAGTCAGAACTTTTTACTAAAAAACTGATCGGATATCGCGAAATACAGAACAGGAAATCGAAAACTGTGAAAGATGAAAAGTGGAATGTTCAAGCTTTTCTAGGAATTTGTCAGCCTCTTGTTTTTCAGTATTCTTGGTACGTTGTCCTTAGTTGATTGTTATAATCCGATCTACAAATCACTGCAAGATATCCAATAGGGAGTTAAAATTACGTGTCCAAACGCAAGCTGTGTCGTTAAGCGAGTTGGCGTAGTTCGAGGTTAATCTGTATTACGTCATATACGTTTAAAACGGGACTTGAGATTAGCTTGAGTTAGGCGAATCTTGTCGCTCACCGAATTGTAGTTTGCGTGGATTCTATTATATCTATATTTACACCTTTATCTGCGCAATACTCAAACCTGACAAACCATTTAGCTCCACTTTTCTCATACTCCAAACCTTATTCGCATGAATTCATTACGCTAACTTTACCGTAAGACAAACCCGAAGTAAAGAATAAAATTTCACTTATATGAAAAAACATTACGTACAAAATTAAACTTTCGAACACAAAAAGGTAGCAAAACTGACAAGACGCTATCTGAAACCGTAAGCTTAAATTAAGCAAACGCAAGAAAATACTACGCACTTGGTAATTGATCAGATTGACTACGGCGTGTTTCAGCATTTGAGAAGGTTCAGCTAAGCGTTGCACAGCCGTAGGCTGGCTGGGATCAAATTGCGTCGAAGGAATCTCCATTCCTTCTTCCAAAGTCTCCGGGAACATGGCAGCTCGGACACGTTGTGAACGCGTTTGGTTTAACTGAGCGTTCATTTCTACAACAAAAACCGCCATTAGCTTTAACCTTTCAAAGCTTATTTTATTTTAAAAATCTTATTCGGATCTTAGTTTATTTCGGATCTTGAACCTGAACGATCATCAACTCATTCCAGACTAAAAAATCCCGTTTGAAATTGCAGCTTCATTACCATCAACTTGGTCTTGCGTGAACCCTCCCATGTCGAACATCATGGACTCGGTGGTGTCCATGTCGTCCACTTCTTTGCCAGAAAGCGAGGGTGCCTGGGTAGTGGCCCCTGACTGAATACCCGAGTCGGCCATGTAACCGCCTTGTTGCCACAACAAGGTCTGTTCTTTGACACTCGCCATAGGCATGTCTCCACGAAACAAAAGAAAATTAGTCACTTAAACGCAAATTTAACAGAAACTTAGTTCAAAAGAAACTAATTAAAGTAAAATTTTAATTACTCTTAACTAGTATAAAACAGCTGTCACAAGCGTATGAAAACTAACAATACAAATTGTATTACAACTACTACAAAAATTAACTATAAGTGTGTGTAACTGATTATTAAAAAAGAAATTACTGTAAGATGTGGAATTAACTAACAGAAAATTACTCACTTGGGCGACCCTGAACGGGAGCCTGCATTTGGAAGCTCATCGTGGTAGTTCTCACAAGCACCTGCAAGGAGAAACAAATGTGATTCACTACACTAGGCCCGTAACTTCCGGTTCAAGCGTTTAGGACAATTGACATTCCCCAACTGTGACGTCACGGGTCAATGATAAGGTGGGGTTGGGATACAAGAATGAAAGATTTATTTTAAAATAAATGCCTTAAAGGTTGTCTAATTAAAGCTTTCAAGTCACAGATAGAGGAAAAGAAGAAATTACCTGATGCAAGGTAGAAAAAGTTCCTTGTCGAATGTCAAAGTTACCACCAAAAAAACTAGGGCTATCGCAGAGCCAGGGGACAACAAAGCTTTACGCATCCAAAATGGCGTTTGACTACGAAAGAAATTATCGATAAGATGTAATGGTATCGATATCGATACAACGCTTGATAAGCTTAGGCCGTCCTCTGGCGGGTAACGAAGGTAGCGCGGAAGGGCGCCTTCTTCGAAGAGTACAGCATACATTATGTGCTATGCGTCAGTCCTTGGCAGTGTATGTGATTCTTATATTTCCTGACTAAATACACGTTTATCTTATTCGTGCATTCGGCTGCTTCACTACCTTTAGTTATATTCACTTACATTGACTTTCATTTCTTCCCATTTATATTAACTAAGAGCCGATTTATAAAGCAAGGAATTTTCGCTGACTGTGACACATTTCCTTCATGAATCATATTTTGCGGAACAAATTTGATTTTCGTATCTTAGAATTTCTTACTCCTTCTTCTTTTCCAATGATTTCCGTGTTTCTAGGCAAAAGCAAAGCTAATAGTTCTAGGAAATTAAATAGACTTAAGTGGAGGGTAACCTGTAGAAAAAAAAAATCAATGGTGCATATAAACAAAATAGCACCAAAACCAGCGGGAATCAGGATGGGGCTGTTTACCTACCAATCATTTATAGTAGAGACGCTCCCTAAAAAATGCAGAAAAAATAGTGACATCACAAAACTAAAAATGGGTAGACTAGAGCACCTTATAATGGTTGTACTTCCAAAACAAATTATATTTCCCAAAGTTTGGTAATGTCCCAAACTTTGATTTGGTAAAATCTGAATTTTAAAGCCAAATTTAGATTTATTTAGACCACAAATATCAGCAAAATTATAGGAAATACATAAATAGATAACAGCATCCATTAGTACAACTGTAAGAAACATAAACGTACTGAAGAGCGTAGCAGTAATTAAAAAATATTACAACTTTGAAGACATATGAGAAGAATGGTATGAAATCCAATACTTCAATATACAGCACTTCAACAACACAAAAGAACGGTAAGCAAGAATACAAATAACGATATTCTACAAGACAAACATTTGATTGAACATTACGTTAAACAACGTATGACGCACATAATAATTCCTCTGCAACTTTCCAAAATATCAACTGAATAAAATACAAGGTTACAACGTAGATTACACACATGGGCTGACGGGGCCATGCAGCAATGCGGCAGACTCCTCACGCCGCTGCCTGAGATCCTATTTTGCGCTGGGGCCTTCTCAGTTTATAAGCTTCAGTGCGTGCTAGCTCTTGGTTATGACGGCGATACCCACTGAGAGCAGAAGGCTATGCTTCATGTACATCTCCTGCGGGAGAGCTGTAAAGCATAGGCATAGTATTAGGCCTCATGCGCCCGGTGGGAATCACCCCTAAGGCAACTTTGCACGTGTGATTCGAGCAGCGCGCAACACGTACGAAATCTTTGACATAGACCCAACAGGAAACAGTTCAAGAAGGGTGTTGTCAAGGTAGATACAATTGTTTCCCACGATACTACAACCCATATTCAACGCTAACTTATACGCAGTTGGCTACTTCTCGGGAAGCTACAAGATATTTTGAAAAATGTCATAAAAACGGCAAATTTCAAACCTGATGATTTAGTCGTTGCTTTTTCCGCATCAGTAGGCGAAGAGCATTGCTCCAGTAAAGACGTCTTACGTGCTTAGTCAGCTTATAAAAAAAGAGTCATTCATCGCATTAGTGCGAAAAAAATCAGTATTCAGTTAGATTCAACGCAAGACGTGAATGCTGTTAATCAAGGTATGCTGATAATTAATTCATTTTGTTGCAAATGAAAATAGCGAAGAGATATTTTTTGTGAGTTCTGGAGATTCGAGACAACACAAGTGCTAGCATGTACACTCTCTTGCAAAACTTTGTTTCTCAGCATGGTTTGCAAATGTCAAATATAATTGGAATGTCCTTTGACGGCGCTTGTACCGTCCAGTTGTACTTCAAGTTCAGTGTGAAAAGGGTTTTGAACTTGTGTTAAAAAAGTGTTCTGCGAGCGACATGGATGAAGAAGAGGTTCCGACGAATGTGCTGGGCAAACTTTTAGATTAGCGGGAAGAAATGTAACCCTGATATGTACAGGTAGCTGAAAATCTTGCATGTCATGCGTCCATAAAGTTTTGTTCAGGTACAACTTGTGTGTAGCAGCTTACACTAATCATTTTACTGTTTATGAGCATTTCCTGACATTGTCCTTCACACAAGTTTTATGTGAACATGCATGCAGCAAGCTTAAAATGATTAAAACTCGTTTACGGGCTAATTTAATTAAATCTCATTTGGAAGCTTTAATGTTGATGAACGTGGTTTAGCCGAACAAGTGAAGTCCGACGAAGTCCTTGCTTTTATTTGTCACTGTTCCGTACCGTTTCATAATGTTCCGCATTCTTTAGGTAACTTGTATGTTAACCTTGTCTTTAGAAGAAACCTTACTTAAGCTTTTGCCTTTCGACCTTGGATGTTCTAGATGTTTTAGGAATTACTTAATTGTTCTGACCTTTATGCTTGTTGTTTTGTCCTTCATTTTGTACCTGAGTAGTGATATGTGTTCTTATATAAGGTGATGGAAAAATCCATAGAGGGACACATTTCAAGTGTCTCCGTGCAGAGAGAATATTTAATCGTCGCTGTTCAGATGGCTGTGAAAGCACTGTTCAGTACGATTACCAAATAGTTTGTTGTGTAAAAGAAAGAATAAAATGTGAAAAAGTCGTAACGTGTTTCTAAATAAGTGAAAACTAAAAATTTCAAGATATTCGTTAAAACCCGCGGCCAAGTATTGCGTACAGTTACAGTCTCGAACCTAATGAATCGTTTTGTAGCAAAATAGATTCAATACACGCAAATTGTAGCCCAGTTCAAAATAAACCAATGTATGTGTTACTGTGACAAAGTACAGGGATTTTCTCAGATGACACCTACATACCTCGGCGGCGCCGGCAGGTACAAAATCCTCATAGGCCACTGTAGAGCCATTCCACCCCTGATTACATATGAGCCACAAATGCGAGAAAAGTACACGCATTAAACAGTTCAATTATATGCCAATGAAGACAGTAGTAAAAAGTACATACTTACCAAATTTCAACAGAATAAACTGAACATGAGCATTCAACAGCATTTAACACATCTGATAACACATCAGCAACATTTACAATACCAATTCAACAAAACGAAAGATTACAGCAATCATGCACTATCCCGAATCCCATACTACTATCTCGAGTCACGAAAATAACGTTGTACTGCAATGACAAGCATTACTTTTTATATAATCAAAAGGTAGCACCACTGTTGACTAAAACTTCCAACATTCGAGCGTTGTCTCACTCCATCCTTACACGAATGTTGCGACCCGACGCAACGCAAGTTCAAGGGGAAAATTCATTGTTGCCCATTTCCGTTCGGTTAGCATAAGACCGTTCCTTAACCGTTTCTTTTTTTTAAGATACCTTGTTTACACACCACAATACAGATCGTATGAAGTTTTTCCATACGCAAAGCTATTTTGAAAATAGGATACAAAACATTAAACTACTAATTGTATTGAGAGCTGATAGCAGGGGAGTACACATTACAGGCTTCGGAGCGGAGAAGCTTTTGAAGAAATAAAACAAAAAACTACCGATTTTTGGGAGGCGTTCCTAATAATAGGAAAAAGAAACTTACCAAATTTCGGTGATAAGTGTCAATTTTTAGTAATACTTCCATACCATGTGGTAGGTCGAGCTCATTTTTTGGTAGCACGAACCAATTATTGGTTGTAATTTTAATTTTACGTGTTAATTTTTTGCCATTTATTGGTAATCCTTTGTGCAGTGTACATTCTAAGAAATCGAAGTATAAATAATTTACTGAAACCTACGCAATCGTCACACCGCAATCTTTCATCACAATTACGTGGTAGTTGCTTAGTAGCACTAAATCAGATACACAAGCTGAGGAAAAGAACCTCGCGCAACGCACATGGACGATCTTCAACTAATGAAGAAAGAAGAAACTCACAAACGAAGAAACTTGTGCACAGTTCCCTAATTTTTAAGCTCGCTTGTTATTTTTTTCTTTTGAATTCGGAGTGACGATTACAACTTCAATACATCCGTACTGTTCATAAAGCGTTTGGGAAATTTTGTTTGTCAGAAGTTTTCTTTCTCAAGCAGCGCAGAGACTTGGATAGGATTCCGGTGTTATGACCGTTCTATCAGATAATAACATGCTAAAGAAAGATAATACCGGGCACTAACAAAAAAAAATATCTGTATTTTGCCATGGACTGTCAACGCACGTCAACAAAATAAAATGGGAAAATTTCCATTACAACGGACTACTCAAAACCGAAAAAAAAGGAATAATATAGACGGTGAGCCATTTTGTACTTCTTACGCAGAAAACAGTATTAATCATTCTTTAAGAAGTTTCTTACTGTCTTTTTCAGATTCTTCTTTTTTTTTCTTTTGTAATGCAAAACTTCAATCGGACTCGGAAGAATCTCTAGTTTTGCTTCTACCCATACTATCCACAACGCGATTTAACAAAACAGTCATGGTATTTGTCACTTGCATAACTTCGTCGTGCCTTTTTTGACGATTTTCTTCTCGCTGTTTCTTTCTTTCGTCTCTCCTCCTCTCCCTCTCTTCCTTTTCCCTCCGCTCGCTAGTTCGCTCCTCTTGCTTTGTCTTCAGCGACTGTGCTAATAACTGCAGAATCCTATCCGAGTCCGACATATGCCTATTTCTGCTCCTTCTTTCAGTCACGCTGTCTACCAGGTTATGCAACAAGCCGGTCATGGTATTCAAAACACCTATAATTTCTTCGTGTCTTTTCTGGGCATTTTCATCCTTCCGCTTCGCCCATTCTGCCTTTTCCTTCCGTTCGTCTTCACTTTTCTCCTGCGACTGTAACAATAAGCGTACAACTCTCTCCAGTCAGAAGCTTTTGATGATTTTCTTCTCTTCGAAGTTGTGGAAGCTGCATCATCAGAATCCTCATCTTCGTCTGAGCTCTCTAAACCTAGAAAATACAATTATTGATAATTCCAAATTAGATTTAAAGATCATAATTTCTATACATTAAAATTAATTACACCACCAAAGTTAACCTAACCCAACTGGAGCAATAACTTACTTGACTACCTAACCTAAGTTAATAAAATAGTCTTAAGTAACTAGAATTAACGTAACCTACCCAAATTTGCCTATTAGTTAACCCAGGTATTTTTTTTCGTAACCTTACCCAAAGGACCTATGCTGACATTCCCTAATCTAGAATGCTTGTTGATTAACATTAAGTTAGTAAGGTTAGCTTAGTTACGTTAGAATACTTAAGTTACGTTCGGTTTATTAGGTTACGATAGTTACGCTATTCTAAAATTAGGTCACATATTTTAGTTTAAGTTAGGTTATTTTAATGTTCAGATGGGTGTATTTATAAGTCTAATGCAGTTTTCACTAATGAAAACAATCCTGAAGCACAAACATACTGAGAGGTGGTGTTACAGACGAAAAGTACCTAATTAGGTTCGCAATGTTACGTTAACTTAGCTAAGGTTACTAACGTTAGACTAGTAAGATTAGGGAAATTTAAGTTGAGTAAATTAATAAGGTTAGTTAAGTTCTCTAGAATAGGTTAGTTACGTTGGTTTAACACAGGTTAAGTTACTAAAGTTAGATTAGTAGAATCAGGTAAGTAAAACTTATGTAAATGAGTTTATATTAGTTTAATTCATTGATAAGAATTATATAGTTTATGTGAACTAGTTATTTTAAGTTAAGTTACATTAATCTAGTGTAGTTAGGTTAGATTAGTTAGATTAGGTTAGTTTAAGTTAGGTAAAGTAACGGAAGTTAGTTAGTTAGATTAACTTAGTTATGCTAAGTTCAAATTAGTAAAGTCAGTTTTTTTTTCGTATGCTAAATAGCGTGAGTAAAAGCTCTTGGTTGACATTAGCTTACAAGGAGATTTTCAACATAATTGTCAGGTTAGTTTGAACCAGGTAAACTGATTTAGGGTAACTGAGTTCATTATAATAGGTTGTTCAGCTGGGTTAATTATTAAAACTAAGTTAAATAAACTGTTTTCTTTCCGTAACCATTTTATAAAGCTATTATATATAACGAGGCCATTATATATAACGACGTAATAAGAAAAGTTGAACACAGATTTTATAAATCACTTTTCAAATAAAAAATCATTAAATAAATTTAAAAAAAAACAATGTTCTCTAATAACAGAAAAAATCCATCTTTAAATTCTAAGTCACCAAAACGTTCAATAAAGACGGGGCGGTCACAAGCTTATGATTACGACTTTCTTCACTTAAAAAATTTCCCAACTTACGTGAGTCATTTCTAGACGGTTTAGAAAATCTTCGTTTATTTACTGACGTTATTTGCGGTTCCATAATGGGATCTATCAGGTACGCAGGCTGAATACTATGTACCTCTCCTGTTAAATGGAATTTTTAAAGTTTCGGAAACACTTGCAACTGTAGTTACCAACTATGTCCTTCATTCCAGCGAAAAACGACAGTTGGCACAACGTTGACTCCACTCCACTTTCCAACTCTTTGTTGTAATTTCTGAGCGATTTCAGTACATTGTACCACTTCTAGGTACATTGTACGGCTAGATCGTATCCTCCGCTTTCCATAGCGTAGGAAATGATTTTCCACACCGACTTTTTCTTTGTTTTACTGTCATTCAGCACATTCCATTGGTTCTTGACCAGACCTAACACGAATAACGAGAAAACATTTTTTTTTTACAAAAATCCATTAAAATCAACTAAAATTATATATAAAAAAAAACAACAAAAAAAAACAAACAAAAAAACAATATGCCTACCGTAAAATAAACGCTATGCCAAGAAAAAACTAAAAAATTCTCTTCGGAGTAGAAAAAAAAACTAAAAATAGAAAATTGCTAAGAAATACAACTCTAGTGAAAATTAAAAAGATAAAATAATATACACTAATTTTCAAGTACATATATATTTTTTAAACTTTACCTAAGAACACAGCTGTAGCTTCATCATCTAAGGCTTTATGTTTAGCGCTCTTTTTACTGAGCCAAACGGCTTTTTTGCCTTCCAATTCAGTCATAAACGTTTGCTCTCCATTTTCCATGTTTGTACCGAGAGCATCGTCGATTGTCTCCACAATCTCGTACCCAACGGTGTCCATATCTGACGAGAGTATGAATTCTACTGAATTTTCATAACTATTCAGAACAAAGTTAAAGTAAACGAAACTTTCGACATTCGAAAAAATGTGTTCCCCTTTGTGAACTTTCCTTGTGGCTCTGAATGACTTTATTTTTCTGCTCCGTATTTCCTGCAAAAGCTATACAACAGTCAAAATTGGATCAAACTTGCTAGCCAGTTTATGTGCTACATATATTTTTTCCAGAGAAAAGCGCGAATTTCTCTGGTATTACTCATTTCAGAATTCCAGACACAAGTCTGTTTTGTTTAAAGGCACGCGCTAGTTTGGTGGAGTTGTGTAAGGTTATCTAACACTTTTCAAGCCAACATTTCGAAAATAGGGGCGTCGCAACGTCGGAGGAATGCAAAGTTCTTGTTTTGTTCTTGCTTAGGACTAAATCTAGCTTCGCAGAGGCGAGAACAGAAAATCAAAATAAATTCCAGCATAGCTTTATTCATATTCAGCCTGACTTAAAACCAACCAACACTTGGAAAGGTTATGTCCTGTTATTTTGCCTTTTGAGGCCCATTGTCAGCCCTAAATGTTGGAAAGAACGTCGTCTATGACCAAACGAGGTGACATCAATTTCTGCAATATGGCGGAATGATGGATTCGATCTATTCTTATTCGAACATGTACGTTTGTTATATAGCATGTAGATGAAGAATAGTTGCAACACGTAATCAAGCTTATGCTTGAAATCTGGCTAAGATTCTTTTTTCTCCTTTCTCCTGTTTTATTTTAAACATCGTATTTATTTCCCTTCCTCACTTTAAACAATTAAATCTCGTCCTATGAAACACCTCGGTGTTAGAAAAATTCCTCAGAAAACTCAAAATCTAAGTAAACTTATAGCAGAATGAATTATCGTCACGTGCTTTAACTTAAAAAAATCTCACGTTATGTGTTCTACGTTGGGATTTGGCGTTTCAGAGAGATCAGATAATTAGAGAAAAGAGAAAGAGAAAATGCTAATGCGATTTAAGGCAAGTGAAAGGTCACGACCGTTTTGAGAGAATCATACTGATCGATGACTAAAGGGTGGTTGAGAAAAGCTTGTGAGAGTACTTTATCCGCTTAAACAAAGCTATCCCGGAAGGTCAATTTCGTCAGTTACCCGGAAAAGCAAGGGAAAACCCAAGCACCCTCCAAAGCTCCGGTAAACGTAGAGAATTAAGCTGTTCGTTTCGGTTCAGCCATTCCAGCTCAGGATCTTTCCATTACTGTCTCATTCATGCGTCTTGTGTTTCCGTGCTTAGTTTTCAGAACTATTTCAACGTTTGAGCATTATTGATATGCTTCTGGGCAATTCTTGAGTTTTCTTAATTACGTGTTTGCATAACTACGGGAAAAAGCATTCTTTTTGGCAACTATTTAAATTTATTGTACATTAAAGTGTAATGGCTTGTGCCGCGAATTCCAACAATCACGTGGAATCCAAAGGAACGGTGTACAATAGTGTTGCAAATAAGAAAGACAATCAACAAATAAACGGACACCGTCGTCGGACGTCAATCACTCCAGGTAAATAAAGCATTTTTGTATGATTCCAGGATAACACTGCAAACCAAGCTCTCCTACAAGAGAATTTTTTGCCACTAATAGATCTTGTTGTGCGCGTTGCGGAAAATTCTAACTTTTACCATTTGATTTTATCAACAAAATTTACTATCAATATTGCTATACCCAAACAACTCTTGGAAATTAGATTAAAAAAGGGATGTACTTGATTTAGTGCCTATAAAAATTCGAAATTTTGTTACCCACGCCAGTTTTCCAGCGTTGCTGCAAATCTTGACATAATTAATCCTACCAGTCTGTAGAAAATTTCAGAGCAAGTGTATATGTCCGGTTGAGCTAAGGTTCATAAGTTTTTCAGAGCAATACCCTTCACCTGTTTCTGTGTTGGGAAAGCAAAAATTCTCCGGGACCCTCCAGTCCTTTTCATTGTAGAGCAAGTCCGCCCCTGGTAACAATGAAAGAAAAGTCCAACCACATCCACTTCCAATCACGTTTTCCGAAGAAGAAAATAATTCCTCATATGGCCTAAAACTTACGTGTGAGGTCCACCATGACAGATAAAGAGTTAAACAACTCACCGTGTTTTATTTTCACATCTACGGAGCATTTCAGGTAACTTTTCGAAAATGCTTCAGGAATTGCTTCTTGTCATTCCCTACAAGCTAATATTAAATGTACCCACTAAACATGCTTAAAAGGCTAAGGAATAAAATATGGCGCCGTCTTTCCTTCACAGAGATCATGGTGGATTTCACACTGAAATTTAAGACCCATAAAAAGTAATTTGCGGCTTTTGAAATATTATTTTCTTATCCGTAAAATGTGATTTTCAGTGGATCTGATAGGACTTTTTTCATTGTTGTGGTTCCTTGAGTGTTTGAAAGATGTCAACCATGCCTATTGTATTTAGGCATGAGTTCCGAACGTCGGGTAACTATCGCCAAAGATATTGGGTCTTCCCTTACACCTTGTACAATGTTCATGATCATGGCTCTTTAATAAGCGTATAAAAATTGATCATCTACTTTAGGCCACGAAAGCTGCACTTTCCATTACGATTTGGAATTAGACCACGTCCCGTTGGCACCCGATAGGGAACAACTCCTGCCCGAGATGACACATGCGTACCGCCATCTACTGTCGCACTTGGGCGAAGACCCTAATCGTCCAGGCTTGTTACTAACACCCGAACGAGCCGCCAAATCAATGTTGTTCTTTACCAAAGGATATGAACAAACTACCGAAGGTAGTTAAGAAAAGCGTTAACGTATACGTCAACGATAATAATACACACAAAAACGTTCTCGAGACACTGAGCTATTAAATAAATACACTTAAAATTACTATATTTAATGTAATTTAGATGTGATAAACGGAGCAATCTTTGAGGAAAACTACGAAGAAATGGTAGTAGTGAAGGACATCGAAATGTTTTCCATGTGCGAACATCACTTGGTGCCTTTCATGGGCAAAGTGTCCATCGGTTACCTGCCGAATCGCAAAGTTCTTGGTTTGTCCAAACTTGCAAGGTATTTTGCCTATAATGACAGTAATAACTCCTTTCTAAAGTCTCAGAATGCCTAATTTTGCTCCATGTACTTCCTTTCTATCCATTTTCATCTGATGAACATTTTTATGCTAGTGAACCCTGTACTCCTTTTGCTCATTTATCTTTTGTTCCTTTTCAATCTTTCACTTGTTATTTATGTCTTCAGTTTTTTATATATTTTACTTTTCTGTATCACTTTCTGTACTTACTATTCTAATTTCGTATCATTTCTAGAGTTGTGGAGGTTTACAGTCGTAGATTGCAGCTTCAAGAAAGGTTAACGAAGCAGATCGCTTGCGCCATTCAGGACGCAATTGAACCCCACGGCGTGGGAGTGGTCGTCGAAGCTACGTAAACAAGTTTCCAATATATTAGGTTGCTATTGTCATTTGTTTGCTGATAGGCACATGTGCATGGTAATGCGAGGAGTCCAGAAGATACGAAGCTCAGCCATCACATCCACCATGTTAGGTTCTTTCAAGGACGATCCGAAATGCAAAGAAGAATTTTTGACGCTGGTTCGTACGCTGTCCGCAGGAACGGACCTGCACCGTTAAACGAAACATTCACTAGTTGTTTGTATGATAAGCCGTACCTTACTAAAATCAGAATAGTGAATTTTTTCTTTGAGCTAATGTGGCAGTGTAAACAAGAGAACTCATTTTTGGTTAAAGAAATACAGTTTTGCTAATCAGGTTAGAAGTGAAACGTAAAACTTGGAGGTTCTTAGAAGCTACATTTTTAATTTTTAACAAGGAAAACATTACTAATCTAATTTTACCTTTAAGTGAGGTTAGGTTACACTTGTAAGGTTTCGCTAAGTTAGGATAGGAGTTAGGACCTATTTCCACTGAGATCATAAAGTGAAAGACAGCCAGCCAGAGATGGGAGATGTTTTAAGTAGTTTCAACAACGCCAAAGCAGCGGTTGATGTCCAAAACGATATATACAGTGGTTACCCCGTTTAATGAACCTAATCCGTTCCTGGACAGCGTTCGGAGTAAGAAGTATTCGTTATAAGAAACGTTATTTCCAATAAGATGTTAATGGAAATCATTTTAATCCATTCCTGATCCCGGACCGAAACCCGAAAAAGCTGATTTCAAAATCGGCTTGATCAGGAATGACAGTAGAGGCTGATGGCTAATTTGAAAACAGCTTAAGTTCCTACAGAAGGGTGATCATAGGAGCTCAACGATAACGGCAATTGTCTAAGTACATAGTACTTGTGTAATGCTGACTTCCCACGCGATCTTACTCGCTTAAAGTTCTTACTGTCTCGTGGTTTTGAAACAGTAAAGTTTACCCACTAGAGACACAGAAAGACAGGTAAGGAAAGAACTTCAATGAATTTTCGAGAGATTGGGAAAATGTAAATACTTTTTTAAGGATATTTCTTTGATAATCTACTTACATAAAACGTACGGGTGAAGTTAGCCATGATGTTAATTTGTGAAATTTGCTTATCTTATACTTCACTTCGGCAGCTTTCTTCATCTTTTAAGATGTACTCAATACATTGTGTTTCGTTTTTGTTCGGAAACCTGATGAAATTGAGATGTTGAAACTAAACGAAACCTTTTACCGCTACCGTGAGAACGGTGATAATTATTTAAATTTTACTTACCACGGAAAGGATTTACCACAGTTCTTACAGTGCAGTGGCGCAGAGGTATTTGATGTAACGTACCCAGAGGGTGAACTTAACCCAATTAACCTAATCGCGTCTCGGATTAAGCGTAAGAAACTTAGACCGCAAGTACACAATATTTTGGCAGATTTCAGATGACTACTATTTTTACTTTTTCTTTATTCGTCTATTTACTCAGAAACTGGTATGATGTGGAACGCCTGTTTTCCCCTTCAACGGAGTATAACGTTAAAGACAGTAAATTCTTTCCCTAGCAACCAAAAAGTTTTTAGGGAGAAAATCTACAGTGGCGTTTTTTTTCTTTTTTCAAATAGGACTATCTGGAATACTGACATTCCTATAAATTTATAGAGAGAGCGAGAAAAGTCCGTTTCAAACACATATTCATGTTCCCAGGTTTTCCAACGAATTCTCCAATGGACGCTCAATTTTTCAACCCTTTTGCATAAATAGTTAACTTACCCTTAACCTTAGATTTTAATCTCCGTGTCCTTCTATAGTACACTGGATGTGAGGCTGCTTTTTATATGACTAGACGGAACCAACTTTTGACTAAGACCGAAATACGGGCCACATGTAATAACTAGATTCGGCTTCTTTTTTATACTTTGTTTTATTTGCCTATGAGCTGACAATTCAAAGTGACTTAGTATGTGTCTTACGGATTCGAATTTTTTCGGGGGGGGGGGGGGAGACAAGTGTCCTCGTATATACTCTGAATGTGTCTCTTGTCTTACAATAGCGTAATAAACACAAATGCCATCTACTTGCCTAATGGCATTAATGTCAGATCTCCGGACAGAAACTGTCTACGATAAAACTTTCTTGTTCTGCTCTAGATGTTGCAAAAGTACAATATTCAAGAAAACGTAGTATTTTTCAGTTGTTCATAAGCTGTGTGCAGTCAAAGCTTAGGGGCGTGTGCCTTAGACCCACAAGGTTAATTTGAAAGCTTCTAATTTACCAATAACAAATCAGTTCACCTGTATCTTTAACAGGTTTTTGTTTCCAAAGAATACGTTTGCTCATTAAAGTTCGGACAAGCTGAGGCCAGGTCATGATGCCAGCATGGAAATTAGAGTTTATTTCTTGTATCGCGGTAATTACCACCATAAGTATTTTACCGGAGGCTTTTGTCGCATTATTGCGAAAGTACCGCGTTATACCGCCAAGCCATTAAAAAGCGCCGCGCCGTAGCGGTAAAATTGATTCTTTTAAAATCGAAATTTAGACTATCCGAATTTGAGTTTTACATATCAGACTAAAGTGACAAGGTTTAAAGCTTGAAAAATATCTCACGCTCAAAAAGCTCTCTACAAACACAGTAAAACTCCCACTTACGCGTTAGGAAAATTGCTACTTTTTCCGAAGCAATTACAAAACACGGCACTGTTGTGCAGCTGTATCAGCTGTAAGGTTTGTTTGGGTTTGGCTGGCTGGAACGCGGAGTAGGCTGACCCTCGCACAACGGTGGCAAAGCACAATTGTTCCCTCGCTGGAAAAGGCCTATAGCGTACTTAGCGCAAAGTAGCCACGCCCCTGCCAATTAACTATGTACATTTTTTTTTTTACTTTTTTTTATTGATCTTCGATGTTATCACTTCTAGGCCCGTGCTGGTGAAGAATCTTCAGCGGCGTGAATCGGAGCCTATTGCTGCGTCATAATGTATAAAAACACATTTACAACTCAACTGGGAAAAACGTGGGGGAAAACGGCTTCAGCATCTTTATGTCGCTATTTCTACCACAGAACTGATTGGAGGTCCCAAAAAATAACGGAGGATTTGCAAAGGTTGAAAAGCTTATTTCCATTACGAAATGCGTTTAAATAAGAACTCATGGAAGATTTTCTTGGAATTTTTCGGCCTCTTGTTTTCGTCATGTTTGTTGCTTATATCTTTAGTCGGTTGCCATTAACCGAATATAAACAACATAGGAAGAGATTCAATGGGGAATGAACATTACGTGGGTTTATGCGAGTAATGTCATTAACCAAATTGGCATAATCCGAGGTTAGTATCCATTACGTAAATGGTGGTGAAACAGGACTTGAAATTATTGTGTAATTAGGCTGGTTTTGTCGCTATCCAAGTTGCAGTTAGGTGGGTTCCACTCAGGGCCGGATTATATTAGAGGCTAAGTAGGCTGCAGCCTAGGGGCCCGTCAAAAAAGTACTCTTTCGTCAAAAAAGTGGTGGGGGGGGGGGGGCGCGGATACGTCAGCCTAGGGGCCCGTAAAGACTTAATCCGGCCCTGGTTCCACTGTTTCTAGGCAATTGCCTATTCTTGCCAACTTCGTGTCTAAAATGTTCTAACCTAGCCATTTAAGCCTTCCTGTAACTTCTCATGTCCAGGTTGGACTTTCTAAAAGGGCAGTGCAATAAAAAGATATAGAATAACGTAGGATCTCACTTTGCCTTCAATACCGTATGCAGTAAAAACTCAAAACTGTGGCCAACATGTCTGTTTGCGTGTCACAAATATACGGTTTACGTGTGTTCAACAAACGTAACATTTTCGGTGAGGCTGATTCATTTTTATAATACTCAAGAGTCTTGTACTTCCATTTTGTCGTTTCCATATAAATAAAAAAAACTTCACAAGTTCTCATTCTCTATGTATCGCTGTCATTTTTCTATTAGTCATTTTACGATTTACCCAATAAACAAGTAAAAATATGGTAAATAGGAACCAAACAAATAAGAAAACTTGAGCAGTTTTCTAAATATTTCTCTACGAACAGAACACAAAGTCAAAGAAGACAAGAGAGACGCGAGACAGCCCACCCCCAATTTTCATATACATTACACATACACATGAAAACAGATACATCACAAAGCAGGGCAGTTGCAGTCGCTATACATGTTGGTGCTTTATATCATTTTTAAATACATAAACAATAATCCCCAACTCCCAAAATCTTCCGCGTTCTTTTCCCTTGAAAAGAAAAAAAGGAAATTGGCTTTTCATAAGCCACAAGAAAGTCTCCAGGAAGACTCGCATTCCAAGAAAATTTGCAAAATCACTCAGGCCTCTGATATCCGGAAATTTGTTCACAAATTTCAATCGTGTTCTTTTAATTCACCTGGACGGAATCCGACTCTGCTCCTAGAAAAAAAAAGTAATCTTAATTAAATCCTTTATCAACTGAGATCATTCACCTGTACAAGTCTCATGAAAAAATGAAGAACACAGGGTTAAAATAAACAAGTTATACGCAAGCAGATCACTCATTCAATCTTCTCAATTTAATAGTAAAAGTTTCTAACCTTCAATGACAACTTCTCCATTGGGAATTTCTGCCGTTTCTTCTACAGCTGCCACAGTTGCTTCTTCTTTTTCCTCGGGGATGTGCAATACCTGCACAACTGGCGACATTTCTTCCCCTACTGCTTCTTCTATTGCTGCTGCAATGGGGATAGGCTGCTCTGCTTCTGCATTTACTTCTTTTTCTCCATTGAGAGTTACACTGGTCGATGTGCACTGCTGCGCCCAGGCTAAATGCTGCTCTTTGTACGGTAACAAGGGTATCACAAACACGGAAATGTCGTCAATCGTCGCTGGCCGGTCGTCAGTCCGCCAACTGCGTTCGACCACTTTGCCCCTCGAACTCATCACCAAATCTTGTGCCGCTGACGTAAATCTATCAAGTTTGTCATAGTTACTTCAAATTCTCTATTATTTAGGTTTCCTCGTCAAGTGCTGCTGCCACCTTTAGAGAAAGGCTCTACATTGACAAAGAAGGCGAAGAAGCTAAAGCTTTTCAATTTTAAAGATATTTTTCACCTGATAAAATTAATCTAAATAAAAGTAGCTAACCAAATGAAAACTAACTTAACTGAACCTAACCTAACAAAACTTATCTTCAACTGAAGCTAATATAACCTAACAAATTAATTATTGAAACCAAACCTAACCTAACTAAACGTAACTTACAAAACCAACCCTAATAGAACCTGAAACGTAAGTAAATCTTCCTAACCAAAAAAGGTTCAACCTTACTAAAGCGAATTAAACTAAAAATTAAACCGCATCTATCTTAACAGAATATACCTAATGTACCTTAATTAAGCTTAGCCTAACTCACCAAGTAATCTTTCCTAACTGAGCGCGGCTACCGAAAGCTAGCCTAATTAATCCAAACCTAACTTACCCCAACTCAACCCAAAATAGAACTCTCCCTTGCTCAGACTAAACCAAACCAAACCTACATAGGACTAATCTAACCTAGACTATGTTACACTAAGTTGAAACCTAACGCAGCTAGATCTAATCCTAACCTAACTTAACCTAACCAAATCTAAACAAGAAAACGTTAACGTTACTACGTAGGGACCTATCTCAACTCAAACTAACCTAACCAAGCCTAACCTAACTTACCTAAAGAATTATAAGTTAACCTATTCTAAGTAAGCGCACTACTGCAACTGTTGACATGTACTCTGATCAAAAGTTTGATGAGGTTTTCAGCATTGTTTCTGATCATACCTGTGCTTATACCTAGCGGAATCTGATTCTGCAAAATGTTGCAAGCTTTTCGTAACAATTTCGGCCGCGGTGGAGTTACTTGTCACGTCCCACAGCCCGTCTGTTCCCATAACTAGGACATCGGTCGGTAAAAGCGTTTCTTTTTCGACGTTCACGATCCGTACCTACCATTTAACGCATTTAAAAACAATTGCTATAATATAAAAAAATCTTTACTTCCGGCTGAGAAGATAAAAATGGCTTCACTCGAACAGACGTACTCAACGCTTTCAAATCGTGGTCCCCAAACCCTCGCGTGACTCCAATTGTACCTAACACGCGACTCTGGCCGTAAATAAATTCATAAATTCAGTTGAATTCAACAACTCATGAAAAAACGATCAGCCACTAGTCAAATGAGTTAAGGTACACTAGAGTTAACTAACTTGAAACAAAACTACTTCGAAGTAAGTAATATACGAATGCAAAGTTAATAAATTGAGTAGAATTTCGTGACAACGAACCATTGTACTACAAATCATCTTTTATGATGGACGGATTGAAGATCCGAGTTATGTAAATACAAAGAGAAGGTGTCTGATATCACTAAATTCGAATTTGCCGAATAGTTCTTTTCTGTTCCCAGAGAGGTTCGTTATAACGAGATTCCACCGTATCGGAAGGGACGAAGTTAGTCGGGGAATTACTCGTTTGCCTTCGCCGTACACTACTGGGCATTTGAGGTCGTTTTCAGTGATTGTGCGATAAATCCAGCCGGTCATGTAAGGTTCTCTACAAGGCATTTTTGTTCCCAGATCCTTCTTTAGCGGTCGCCTCCAAAAGTCCGTCGCTGTAAACTCAGATCCTAGCAGTTCGGGTTGTAAGGCAGCCTTGAAAAAGTAAAATTAAGAAAATGAAATGAAAGAAATATTGTTGTCTTTTTTTTTGTTTAAAAAATTCTACAAAGAATTTCGGTGGCAACAAACTGAACACTAATCAAACTTAACCTTACCTAACCTTGCTAAGCTACATCGCATTACAAAGCTGAAATAGGGAAATTTTTCTAATATGCATATTTCTCCTAGACTAACAATGTAACACAACCTAACTAAAATTAACCTATATTAATCGATACATAACAGACGTGAATCAAAGTAATTTAGTTAGGTGGACATGTTAAGTCTGGTCTAGTTTAGGTCAAGGCCTAGAGGAAGCATAAAAAGTCGCTCTGAATCACGGGAAAATAACCGAAAATCGCTTAACATAAAGATCAAATCACCGAAAATCGCTCAAAATCATCGTTTAGCGACAAGAATCCCTACATCGATAGAAGTCGCTGAAATAACAATAAATTAAAAGTAAATCACTTCAGACTGAATCTGTCGAAGTCACAGTCAATCTTCAATGGGACAACTCGAATCTCAAGAAAACACGAATGAATCAACAGTAACTGTTCAAATCACTGTTGAAACAAACTACAATCGCTTTAATCGGACAAATATTGATAGATTGGATTAAAATAACGCAGCTTAAAATCCCCAGAGAGCAAGCTCGCATGAAACATACAGATGAATCAATGAAAGCCGCTTCAATTGACAAAACTAGAATCACTTCAAATCATGAAGCAATAAAAATTCGCTTTGAATCAGGGCAGAATCAACTACGATGGGCAAGAAATCACGACCAAAATATAAAAAATTTATCTAAAAAATTACGGCAAGTGAAATTCAAATAATTAGCTTTAATTCACACCAGAATAAATTAAAATCGCACGAATCTGCAATAAAACTACTTTTACAATATAATAGCATGTAATCAAGACTGAATTAAAACAGCTAGAGATAAATAATGATTCAACTAAAACCGCTTAAGTTCACAACTGAAAGTACTCTTATGTTATACCTTCATGATCATTACAGCTTTCTGTTAACCTAATCCAACATTGCTTAACCCACACTAACCACTGCAAACATAATTTAACCTACCCTACCTAAACCCTGATACGTAACGTAAGTTAAGTTCTTGCTCGCTCAAGAGCAAAGTACTCAAGCTTCCGTTACTTTTCTGAACGAAACCGCACAAAAACTGAGCGAAGTGTCTTCTTACTAGTTGCCGAACGCGTTGTCTTTCCGTTTCGGGCGTGAAATCGTTGGACAAGGGGTATGATTTCAAATTCCGGCACAAAACCGCTCTTGAGTCTCCTGCGTTGGCAATAAAAAGTCTGCCAAGGATAAAAAGCGCCACCAGTACTGTACATCCTCCCGTAATACAATATTTTTTCCGCTCCGTCTCGATTATTTCGTCCTGAAACCAAATAATAATCACTCAACCACAGAAATGAACAAGCATAATAAAAATACGAGTATGAACAAAACTGTAAAAAAACGAAAATGCAGTAAAGCCTACATATGGAAATAAACGAAAAACTAAAATAATTTCTGGAAAGAAGTAAATAAACCTGAGAGAGCGAAACAGTTGCAATATTTGAATAAAACACTTTTAAAATATACCAATAACATAAACGCGACGAAAATCTGTGAGAAAAAAAAAAAAGATAAATGAAAAGCGAGATGGGCCAGAAACCATATCGTGAAACGCTGACTCCAGGGCGCCCACAATTAAGCTGTCAACATCGATTGTCTTATCAGGGATCCAGAAATAACTCCCTGCTGAGTTGACTATCGATTGACTATCCGGTACAGGCAGCAGGTGATGAGACACATCTTGCAATTTTTCCTGGAAATTCAACCAAACAAAAATAAACAACTTATTTCTACTGAATTCTGTTGTTTTACGTGTATAAGTTGAATTAGTTGATTAGAAGCCACGACGGCAGCGCCAGAGCCCGCGTGGCCGTCAAATAACGCAAAGTAATGGTACGGCAAATACTGGCCAGTACTACTGGGATCCGGAGCTGCTTTATTGGGCGTAATGAGTCCGTAATGGTAACTGGCTTGGTCTTCATTTCGAAGTGATTTCCCAGCATTTACAGCTCTGAAAAAACAAGAGAATTAATTAAAACAAAATTCATTCGACAATACAAATTGAAAAAATACAAGTAAATTTCTAAAATTTCCCAAATTCTACAGAAAAATTTAGATGTGAGAATTTAGCCTGAAACGTTATTTCTTAAAAACCTGTATGCAAAATTCTCGAAAATTAAAATTTAAAGGAAATAACTCCTTTTTTCTAGAGTCTATTATTGTAAAAATATTAAAAAAAAACTCTACAAGACTAAAAACATATGTGCACTTGGAAAAGTAAGTTAGAGGCAAGGAAAATGGGTAGCAACGACAAACAAGGTAAGAGAGATATATCTTTTGATTTACTCAGCGTAACCCGCACACCATGGCAGTTGACTGGCATCACGGGGGACGATAATAGGTCGAACACTATGGTCTCCTGTGGCTTGTATTTCGTCATCCCCTTGCAGGAGCAGGAAGCTGGGTCGTGAATAAGGGAATTTAAGAGGTAATTTGTTGGGAGGACTCAAATCTTCGACTTTGTCGTTGGGGACAAAGGTGTCTTCAATACTGTTTACAACGCTCACCACTGCATTTTTGAACCGACTGAACATGTTTAGAACTGATGAGGGTTAATACATAGCGTTTTGGGACGAGATAAATGGTAGCTTAAGCGGTTTTGTATCACGTAAACACAGTAGAGCTGGCAAAAAGACAACCAACAACTTGAACCGCTACTCATGCAGTGGGCAAGGAAACGCGGCACGCACACTGAAGAGCGAACTATGTGCTAGGCTGTAACTTACAAACACCAGGTTCCTACACTGTATCGAAGACAAGTGCGTAAATCTGCGAACCGTGAACTTTTTTGTTCAGCGTTTCTGAAACAGGTCGATTTTCCAGACAAAATTTTATATACCTCTGTGAAGGAATGGGAGAAATGCCGCACTGAAACATTGCTACTGTTAAAGCTGTAGTACTCTTATTGGTACTTTTCTTCTAAATCCTACCGCTTATCCAACTGCATTAGCTCACACCTTGCAGGAAAAATACTTACCACACAGCAAGCGCGTATGAAGCTACGTCACGAAAATTTTAAGCCGAATTCTAGAACGTGACATATGCCCAGAAATGCGTTTTGACCTCCTAGCAAGTTAGTTAGGTTGGATTGTGTTTTGTCGGATTAAGATAATAATTAACTTGAGTTAATGAGTTAGGATAGTCAACCTGGGTTTATTTAATTAGGTTAACTTTTCCTAATTTAGGTTAGTTTGCCTAAAGTCATTTGAGGTTACTTCGTTTGGTTTACTTGGATTAGTTACTGAGACTACATGAACCATATCAACCTAGCGAGACTAGGGTGAGCTAGGTTACATGCGTTAGGTTAGATAAAATGAATCTAGATTAACATAGCTAGATTTAGCTTAGATCAATTAGGTAAGGCTAACTTAGGTTGCAATAGGTGCTTTAAGTATGTCAACATGTCTAAATTCAATGAGTTTTAGTTTTTATTTTAATAAGTTAGGTTAATTCAATTTCAGTTAGCTGTGCTGTTAGTCCATTAAGTTTAGGCCAGTTAAGTTAGGGGAGCTTCAAAAGTAACTTAGCTTAGGTTACTTAATTTAGGTTCATCGTGTCAGGTTGATTAGATTAGGTTATTTTTGATTTTACTTAATTTTGGACATGAGCTCTTTTCAGTTCATGTTTCGCGCCTTCAAGAAGGTGGCACATCCTACCATAACCTTGCCCAAATACCATTCATTGAGCTACTTTTCTTAGAAAAAGAATTAATAGGACATGCTTTGAATAAAATTTTTAAGATCATGATTAATGCCTCATTTAATGTGCAAACTAACTGCGTAGATGTTTTGTTCACCAATGAGTGGTGAGTTTCAAAATTGCTGTCACTAGAGGCGCCACTATCAGTTGTTGTTGTGATCAACTCACGTGTTTAACCTATTTTTTCTATTTAGTTTAGTTTTCCTGAATTATGGCAACTTTAGACAGCGAACAATCCCTCCACAAGCATTGCAACACCTGCATTAAAGTACTTAACATCATAACTATACTTTGTAATCATTCAAACACATTTTTAAACATTTCCAGTAATTTCCTTCTATTTTTCCATGTCGTTTACAGATTTCTAAATGTGCTTTACAGCTTCAAAACAGCCAGTCCTGCGTTATAATAAATTGCAAGCTGCACTGCGGTGCCAAATTCCACGCGTGTAAAGCTGAAGAACACAGCTTGTTATGTCCAGAAGAGCGTATTATTTGCTTGAACAGCGCTTACGGCTGCCCGCACTCCCTCCTGCGGAAGAATTTGGTTACTCACTTGCCAGTGTGCCCGGCATTTGTCATCACCTGTACAATGGAATGGAATCGGTGGCCCATTTGCACCAAAGAACGCCAATCTCACGTGCCTTTCCTGCAACCAAATCCGAGTTTCCACGCACAACACGGCCAATTAGATGTAGAACTCTTATTGAGGGACCAACGCGTCTTAAACCAGTCCATGACGGTACCCCGGCCGAAAAGACACGTCTTGAGAAACGATCTAACGCGACGGTATCCCGCTATGCCGTTTCCTTCAGTATTTTTAAAGCGATACTCGCCACGCCTTTCTTGTGACCGCGAGAAGTCACTAACGCCCTCTACGTTGACCGATACCGATGACGACAATCCTTGGGTTCGCCGTAAAGCGCCTCCAGGTCTATTTTCATTTTGTCGAAAAAAACTAAAAAAGTTGCAAAATTCATTTTGTAGAGACATTAGTATTTTATGTCGTCTAGTGGCAACAGTACGGGTTTTTCCCATTTTGCGTTCAAACGGTTTCAAACACAGAGGTATACAGAGAGAGCATTCTACGTATTCCTTGTAGACCTCTTGTGTTCACTTTGAAACCCCCAAGCTTGTCCAAAAGAGGAAAGAGGCAGGCGAATCCGGTGACCTTTCTTCATGAAAGCCCAAGTACAGTACTTTCATACAAGGTAGGGCAATCGAGGCATTCGCGTTTGAATTTTCCGAGGCCTTACGTCACAGGTTGCCCTATGAAAGCAATTAGTGGTTATAACAAACATTGCCCACGTTGCCCTGAAACATAAAAGAAAGTATCAAGAAGGTGAGATTTTTCATTCAGTTCCGCAAGCCCAAGTCACCAAGGGTGAAAGACTAAAAGCTAACTCGAGATAAATCACCACTAAATACAGGTTTAGTCAAAAGACCATGTAAAAAAAATAAAAGAAAAATGATTTAAGAACACCGTTTTGTTTTTGAATAGGAAGGGAAATTACAAAATCATCGGACGTTATGACAAAAGATACATTGACTTTTCGCTTAGGAAGTGAAAAAAAGCAAGAAAAAAAACGTACGAAGAAAAAAAAATAAAACAGGCACAGCAGTAAAAGAAAATAAATGATAGTCACAAACAGAATGATCGGGTCAACGCGGTTCCATAAAAATCGGCTCTTCGGGAAAGAAAACACGTGGATTTGTAATCCCAGGATAAGAAAATCGTTGTAAGTCAAAGCAGAAAATGAATAACAACCCCAATCGCGCAATTATTACTAAAATATATTTATTCGACAAAATAACATACGTGATTCCTGACTGAGAAAAGGATCAGTATGGACAAGAGCATATAGTTAATCCGTCAAGTAAGGATGCGCAGTAGCAGTATGCGAAATGAAGGCGCGTACTGGTGGCCCTGTCTTGTGTTAAAGTACCGTTCACGAAAGCCATACTGATCACTGTCTGAGCCGGTCTTGACCCTGGTTTTCACAGCCAATCAGCTGTAGGTTCCACTTCCGTGTCATTGGTTCCAGCCGCTAACTTCTCCTTTTCTATTCTTCTTTTCACCGCAGCCCTTTAACTTTCAACGCTGTCTCAGTGGTTTGGTCGACTGAAGACACGAAGTATTAAAAATAGTCGTAGTGTAATGGTCAATGTTTGGGATTGATCGTTCATGGTTCGACCACCGATTAGAGATTACTTTGTCATGTGCTTTTTTGTAATTCTTGCTTTTTAAGCTGTTCTAACAGAAGATCAGGTTTACGTCAAATTCACATGAGGGTAGGTTTTATCTTAGTTACGTTGGGTTTCAAATAGCTAAGAGATAGATTAGGTTGAAGTTATGTTTTGTTGAAGTTGGGACTATGATTTGTTTTAACAAATGACTTTTGCGTAAGTTAAGTTGCTTTTGGATGAGTTAAACCTGTACTTTTTATTAGTTTTTCTCATTATCCAAAATCGCCGATTCGATAGCCCTCATTACCCAACGAGGCTGAAATTTCTAGTGAACGAAAACTACAGTAAAAGAGAAACTTAAAGTGAAAATAAAATCAAGCACTACTAAAGTGGCGTGGAAATTAATACAACGTAAGTCCTAATCTCTAGTGGACGAATTACATTTTAAAGTTTTTGGCAACTGTGCAACTATTTTATCGAACACTCGTAACGGTAATGCTAGGTAAAGCCGTTCTTTGAATGCAATGAGGCGTTTTTCTCACAAAAATGCGTTTTCCATTTTCTGCTGTCCAGCTTAACGTCTTGTGGCCAAACTATGCCTATAGTTGACATTTTCAGGCAAATCTTTAAAAATTACTCGTCTGATTTTCTCATTTCTTGTACGGTTTTCCAGTATAATAAAGCACACGTCATTTGTCGAATCCGATTGTAACACTGTCGGAAATAAGACAGTTTTTTATAATTTGTAGGGCTTGAGATAAATGTAACAGTTAAAATTTTAATTTCTTAAGAAAAAAGTAAAAACCTACTGTTCTAAAAACGCCGTGACTCATTAAAAGCTCCACCTTTACTCACATCCTGTTCGGAGATTGTGGGGAACTGTTTCATTATCTATAGCAAAATCCTTTGAAAATATTAACAGAAGTAATTAATATCGTACTGAAGTTCGCCATATGAAGCTTAGTCTCTTGTGCGATTTGTCTTAGTAAGGGCTCCGTTACTCAATTCTGAACGGCTTTTAATTAGTTTTGATATTTCGGTTTTAGTTTTGGTTCATTTAAACTTAATTTAGGCTAGTCTTTTAGATAAATCATCTTTATGTTAGGTAAGGCTAGGCTCAGTAAGTGTAAAGTCTTTATGCAACCAGTTAAGACAAATGGTCCCTGAATAACCGTTCAAACAATTTCTTCTTCTTTCTTTTGTTTTATAGGAAAATATACGTTAATTGTATTTAACTATAGTTTCCTCATAACAGCTAACCAACTATAACACAAAATAAGGACACTAGGGACAGTTTAGACACAACAGGGTAATTTTCAGTTTCCGTTGTTTTTCTTGTTGTGACTGTTGAATTTCCAAAATTGTTTCATTCTAGTTTCTTTAATGCACTTTAGGTTTACAGCAAAGCGTGTTTAATCAACTATATAAACCACTGCAACCTTCTGAAAGACCGTCAGGGTCAGTCGGGTCGATTTCTAGTCCCTCTACCGTCCTTGAATGTGACGAAAAAGAACCCCAGTCCGACAATGCTCTTCTAGAAGACAGCAAAGCTCTCTCTGCGACGAACGAGAACTTCTGTTCTGATCGAAATCTTGATATCCATGACGCTGACTCCGTCTCTACAAAAACAGACGAGCTCAGTTTGAATTTCAACCAAGAAAACGGTAGTCCAGCGATCGCAGCGCCACCGGTGCCATTAATCATGACTTTGGGTTTGGATTTGAGTTTGGTGAGCATCTCGCGTTTCAAAACCAAACCCAAGTCGATTTACACGTTTCTGTGCGCCCAAGACTTCCGACGCGATGAGTA
The DNA here is from genome assembly GCA_022885665.1 of Triops longicaudatus. Classification (NCBI taxonomy): domain Eukaryota; kingdom Metazoa; phylum Arthropoda; class Branchiopoda; order Notostraca; family Triopsidae; genus Triops; species Triops longicaudatus. Next base: position 15,582 of record JAGQDJ010000148.1, on the reverse strand, counting down.
CGCGTGGCACGTGAAAAACGTCCACAGCGACATCCATGGCGGCTTGGATAACTGGATGGAACGCCGATGCCCGTTGTACCGCTACGGTTGTTCCTTTGGTCAACGGCGAATGTTCCCTGAAAGCGAGCAAGCTTCGGTGGTGTACAATACTGTCGCTGAAAGCTTTGGCGTTGTACCGGCACCGAGTCCTGTTTACGGCCAGTGCAATAACAGCTTATGTGATGCCATGCCTTTTGAAGTTTTGCAACATATTACTCGGTTTCTTGATCCGTTTAGGTAAATCCGAGCTTGTAGTGGCTTTCTAATGCATTTAACGATTTTCATTTGCTTTTTCTTGTGTATTTTTGAAAAGTTAATATTTGTGAATCATGAGTGTTATATTTTTAAAAAATAATGATGATTTGTTTAGTTATTTTTTATTTTGTTCATTTATTGGCCGTAGTCTGAGAAATTTGGCGCTCACCTGTCGACTGATGAGAGAAGTTTGTTGCTCAGTTTTGGATTCGCGTGGAATCGTGGTGCCGCAGTGGGAACGATCAGAGGATAAACGTTGGAATATTGCGTATTTTGTAAGTTAGTTTAAATTAACACTATACAAAGACACTTAAAATGCACCGATTTCAGTTTCATCCACTAGAGAATTAACGTGATTGTAGCTGATTCAGTTATAACTTTAAATAGATTGTAGCTGAAAAAGGTATTATTTTAAGCGATTTTGCTTGTCGAATTATCAAGCGATTTGCTGTTTCGAGCGTGACGTTGTTTCTGTTGATATAGGTCCTGATTTTAGGTAACTTTGGTTTATTCAGTCGGAATTTTTAGCGACTTTGGTGGATTCAGATGTAATTTTAAGTAGTTTTACTTAATTCGGTTTGCTACCTTTTCAACCTTATTTAAACTCTTCGAAATTGCAAGCTATTGCAATTGCGTCTTGCTTATTTTTAACCGATTTTCAGGTTCAAATACAGGCGAAACTCCTTATTCGCAGGGTATACGTTTAGGAGAAAAGCCGCGGGTGAGGAGTGACGAGCGGAAAATAACACTAAAAGATTGTAATGCATTCCAAAATTCCGAAAAATAAAGATAAAATTACAGGGAACTGTCATTTCAGATCTAGCCTGCCTTTCTGTAAAATTAGTCGTTATTAAGCCTATGTATCCCCTTAAAGTATTGTGTAGTTTTCTCCTATTTTACCGCCTTTGAAACATTATACTCAGCTGGTTTCAGAGACTGTGTAATCAGTTTTTGTTCTGAAAATCAAATTTCGCTCCATAAATGGAACAAGTTTTATAAGTTGACAATAAATTCATAAGTAAATTTCACATGTTAGTTTAGTTTTGCTATTTTAATTGCTCAAAGCGACCTTTCCTCAAGCGCCGTAAGTGTATGTTTGTTTATTAAATTTTGTAAAAACGTCACTACTGGTCTCAGTTCATAGCGGCTTGTTTTAGTTGTTTTCGCCCTTTAGCTATTAACGCTTATGCAAAACACATGCAAAATACCTTATGCAAAAAATATACTTCGTAAAGAGAATATATTACAGCACTAAATAGCCGAATATTGCTGTGAGTTTATTCCAAAAAGACTGCGATTTTAAATGATTTTAACCAGAACAACCCGCAAATAGCGAAATCACGTTGCCAAGTAGCGTAACTTCCATTCGCTGAAAAAAAAATCTAATTAAAATTCTGTTAAAACTGATGACTTTTATAGTTTCCGCATTCTATGAACTTTCGGTACATATTCATTATACGCCACGTAAAATTAGTGGTCTATTGTTGTCGCCTTTTTTAAAAACCCGAGAGTATTTTTTGTGAAATTTCTGCAACGGTTAACTTCAGTAAATGTAGACAAAATAGGACTAGTAAGAACTTCGTGAAAAAAGATACATTTTGTGCAAAAAAAAAAGACAGCGTTAAATTGCATCACGGATTACTATTACAATTATAGTGTTTTCGTCCGTATATTTTGGGTTTGGGCGCTTCTTGTGTGAAAATGTTATTTAATCTAATTAAACCTAACGTAACCTATCTGATCCTAACCATACATTTACAGGGTGTGTAATGAATATGTACCAAATTCTCAAATAAAGAAATTTCTTGATTCTTTTCATTAACATTTCTTGGCAGTACGATACATCAAGAAACCTGGGTGCCAACAATCAATCCTATTTGATTTAAAGAAACTATGCCGTTTCTTTGTATCTATTTGCGATTTTTTTCATATCTGTTGTATGCACCAAGCTTTAAGACACGGTTTCAAGCGATTTTAGTTGTCTCAGTCGCGGTTCCAATTTGTTCAGTCAATTCACCTATGATACAAACCTGCAACTGTATAATTGCTTAAAAGCTCGTCCTGATTTAATTCGATTTTAGTTTCTGTCGATCGGATTGTGATTCTAAGCGATTTTTGTAGTTTATGTCGTGACTAGGCTATTTTAATTGATTTTAGCGTTATAAGAAATAATTTATTGTAGCTCATTTGTGAATTAGCAAATTTAGATGATCCTGTGCGACGGAAAGTGATTTTAATTTGGTCGGATTTGGTTTCAAGCTATTTTTGATCATTTATTGATTCCAAGCCGTTTAATTAATTTAGTCGTCACGTTGTACGATTTTTGAGCGAATTTATGCTTTGTTTCTTCATTATTATTACTAACAATTACTTATTCTCTTACTGTAGGCGTGGAGTTTTAGTTCTTGTTTTACGCCAGTGAAGAAATGGGGCTTTCATGGTGGTTCGCATATGTCGAATCATTTGGCCAGTTGTCGCTTTAACGTCAGGTGAGTTATTTAACACCGAATTACACGTCTGTGGTCACCGTACCTGTCGTTATTTTTAGTCAAATGTTGAATCTTCTTTATATTTTTAAATTTTTATTTCAGGGATGTAGAGAAAAAAGAGCCAGTCAAAGTTGTTTTCGGGACGTTCGCCGACTATTAAGCCTGCCAGGCCTACTTAACATTAGTTTAAAAAACGATTAAGAAGTTAATACGTATGTTAGGCTTGATTGCTGAGTACAATAAACCACAAATATTACATGAACAAATGTACTTTGTATATACACTTCCCTTGATCAACATCCTTCTTTCAGTTTCTACTGAAATAACAATACTGAACAACAAATCATGGCTGTTTTGACTTTGATAGCAGTCCCTCTTGTGGAGTCAAGCGAAACTGACATTGGATTGAACCATATTCGCTGTTTTGCAGTATTTACTCGCATAGAAACGGTAATAAAATTTTAAAAAATGCATTCAATAACTAACATTATGCGAATTGCAGTTATATATTGCGACGCCAAAAAGTGTCACAAAATGTATTTTGGTATCTGTTCGGGTCTGCAGAGGAAATCCAGTGCTGACCCGAACAGACACACTATGCATACTAACGTGACATCCCTTTCCGACGTCGGAAAGGGATCGGTTTTTTACCTTTGCTCAACGTTAATTTTACCGGGTATACTTTCGAACCATGTTTCTGTTAAGTGAAAGAGAAAATCCTTTAAATAACTCTTTTGGAGCTTGAGAAATAAAAGTTTATTTCTCAAAATGCACCATAGAGCTAATACTCTGTGAAATACTCAAATAATTTGTGAAGCGCACCAAGTCCGTCAAAATTCAAACTGGAAGCGCTTTTTTTTCCCGCCTCAACGCCACCTCGCGAACCATGGAATCATCCCGCTCCTGGTGACGTCATTTTGCTTACGTGTCTGTTGTCTTCTCCTCAAGTAGTGTAAGTGAGCGGGCTTTAGATTTCTTAGTGTTTTTCTTGTCGTTTTCCAGGTAAGAACCAACACTAAACAACAAACACCTCATAAACAATCAAATACCTGCGCTTACCACCACGTCGTCCCGTTTTCGCAGTTTATTTCACGCATTTTCCCACCTTCTTTGCACCGCTTCAGTAACGAATCCTTGTGTATTCTGTGTTCTTTGTGCGTTTTTTTTTATTTCTGTGACCACAATGTGCAAAATCACTGAATACAAAGGTTAGCATTACTCCCTATGCTTGTTAACTCCTTTCAACTGATTGTTCGCACCATTAAAGCTGTCAAAGTAAAATTTTTAAAATTGTATTTCATTAACATTGTTTTTTAGTTGTATTTTCTTATGATGCGCAATTTTGTGTTTTCTGGTATCATTATATTTATATTTAGGACTTATTATATTTTAACATAATTTTAAGTTTAACCTTAATTTTTATAATTCTGCATTAATTTTTTAAAAAAATCAAATGATGGTCTTACATAATTTAAGTTTTACATAATTTACACTGTAAATTTTACTGGGTAATTTTCACGAGTTTTGTCCAATTGAGTAACTAGTTTCCTAATGTATTCAGTTAACTTGTGTTGCTTCATAATTGCGCGTTTTTGCTGCCAGTGTGATTACTCATAAGTTTGCACAAGAATTATTACTCATTGTCGGTTATTTTTCGTTTCTCAACTTTTTGCGTGCAGTAACCAACCTGTCGCTTAGTACTAGGTGAACAACCTATTGTACGTGTGTCCTGGCCTTGAAATGTTTAAATTCTAACTCCCTTATTTACATAAGCGAAGATGGGCTGTATGGTCGAACCGGTTCCCGATAATGTGTTACGGTCCCTCACCTCGAGAAACTTTTCCCCCCATCTTTTCGACACAAAACCGAAAACATGTTCCTTTCCGAACCTTTCAGCATTTTTTCATGACCTTCAAAACATTTAAATTGCTGTTCCCAAGCTGTAACCACAGTTTTCACTTCCTAAATTCGGATTTCCCTATCTTTTGATTGTATGCAACATTTACTTAAATTCTTTTACCGTCAGTTACATTTTTTTGTATTTCTTTATCAATAGATTTTTGTGTATGATTTTCCTATATTTTGCTCGTAATTTTAATTTTTCCTTATTTTTACAGTTTTTACTGGCGTATTTCTCCTGTGCTGTACTTTGTTTTTGCGTGCTTTTGAATGTCTAATCTACTTTGTACGATGCGAAATTTTATGGCGACATCTTTAGTTAAAATAAGTTGAAGTTACTTTTTGGTTAAGTTAGGTGAAGTTACTTGTAAGCAAGCTAGCTTAGGTTAACTTGATTAATTTCAGTTAGGTTAGGTGATGTAAGTTAAGGGAGGTCAAGAAAGGTGGCTTCCGCTTGATGAGCTTACATTATGATTAATTTAGGTTAGACATTTTAGTTCGAATTAGGTTTAGCTATGCTAGTTTGGTTAGTTTTGGTTAGTTTGTTAAGTTTAAGCTAGGTCAGGTTTGTTTCGTTAATTTAATTTCACTTAGGTTAGCTTGGTTAGATTAAGTAAGGTCAGGTTAGTTAGGTGTACTGTTATGCTAGATTATTAAGTCACAGTAAGGTTAATTACGTTAAATTTGGACAAGTTTGGTAGGCTAAGTTAGTTTAATTCGTTCAGGACACCTTATTGCTCACCTTAAGTGTAGACCAGGTTAGTTTAGTCACATTTGGTTAAGCCAGGTTAAGTTAGTTTCGTTTAGGTTAGTTAGTCTATTTTACTCAGGTCGGTTAGACTACGTTAAATTGAGAAAGATACGTAAAATCAGATAGGATCAGTTAGTTTCAAATTGAAAGTTAGGCTTGGTTGATTTATGTAAGCCTTTTTACATTTGATTCAGTTAGGTTAGTTACCTTAAGTTAAGTTTAGTTAATCTAACTATTTTAGTTGCTTTGTCTTTACTTATTCCTGTGTCAACTTTTTAGTTCTTATGACTATTTTTTTATTACTCGGTGTATTTTTACGTTTATTTGTGAACTGTTTGTTTAATTTTTTATTATTGTGTAAGTTTTACTGAGTATTTTTTTGTTTTTTTTTTTAGAAATCAAATTAGCGCGAATGAAAGCTCTCATCTTAGTGGGCGGCTATGGCACACGCCTAAGGCCATTGACGCTCAGTCGGCCGAAGCCTTTAGTGGAGTTTGCCAATAAGGCCATGTTGCTGCACCAGATTGAAGCTTTGGTGGAAGCGGGCGTCACGCAAGTCGTTTTGGCGGTTTCGTACCGTGCGGAGCAAATGGAGTCTGAATTGAGCAAAGAAGCTGAGAAAGTGAGAAGCTGAGCGTTGAAAAATGTTTGTGAAAATAATATAGAAATTAATTTGGACTTACTGAGTAGTTGGGAGTTCAAATATCCTTTTCACACGAAATGGAACCTTTGGGCACAGCCGGACCGCTAGCGTTAGCGAAGGATATCTTGGCTTCGGATGACGAACCGTTTTTCGTCCTCAACTCGGACATCATTTGCGATTTTCCTTTCGCAGAAATGGTCAAGTTCCATAAAGCTCATGGCCGAGAGGGAACTATTGTGGTACGTTTACATCTGAAAAGCGCTTTTTCAATTATTTTGTTAAGGAAAAAGAAAAGTTAAGAGTAGTGAAACAGGAGAAATTTCCTCATTCTGAACCTTGGACCTTGTTTTAAGCGAGAAGTTTCTACATAGTTTTATATGGGAGCACTTCGAGTTACGCGGATTAGATATAACGACTCATGTGTTTTGTTTTAATAGATTTATTTCTTAATATGGATAGGCATTATATATATCTATTGTACCAGTGCATATGAAATTTTGGAATTTTTGTTGCGTTTCGGTCATGAGACGAGAGCGTAGTTAATTGCATACTAGAAACTGCATTACTAATAACTGTGATGTCATACCTGTATAATCAGGGAGATGTATTCTAGTGGAGTCCAAGTAAATAATATTGGCCATACTTTGTGTGAGAAACAGAACTAAAATATTTTTTTTAAGAAAACGCGATAAAAGAATCGCCTATGCACAACTTACGACTGCTTTTGGTATAACGACTCACCTTACGCGGCTTTTACACAAGCAGTTTGTATTGATTCTGTCCGCGTAAAAGGAGTCTTGCTGTAGAAACTGTAGCGGAACGAAACTTAAGGTACTAAATCAAAATGTGTTAAGTTAAGCAAACAGTGTGAATGCTTTTAGTGTTGAATTTTTTTTTGTATCTACAGTAAAAATTGGATTGTATTACGTGGGTTTTACGTGTGCAATCTGTATCTATAATAGGTTTTATTCGCGTAAAACGAAACTTTCTTAGCGACATCAAAACTAATTTTAGCAAAATGTTTTAGGAAATAAGTGAAGGGTTAGTTGTCACTTAGAGCTGTACATCTCTTAGTAATGCTAAAGAGGCTATTTACAATTTGTGTTCTCTCGAACGACTCGTTTAACCCGGACCTTGCAAATGCAATAGGCCTATATTATTGCTTTCACCCGCGTAAAACGATACCTGCTGTAAATACGTTGAAATTGAGAACGCAAAGTCAGTATAGTAAAACCTTATCTAAACAAACCTGTCGGAGACCGAATATAACTGTTTTTTATATCTGAATTTCGTTATATGAGGCACTTTTTCTCTACGTTTATCTTAAAACCTTAAAATCCGTCTAATATAGCCGAACATTCGTTATAAAAGGGTTTGCTATTAGGAGGTTTTATAGCGTTATCGCTGATTGATGTGTGACAAGTTCACAGAAAAAAGTTGGCTTATGCAACTTTTTACAGCCATATTCACGAACGACTTGCTTTACGCTGGATTTTTGTGAGACCAACAATGAAAACGAAACACTAGTAAATTGTGTCGTTATAATGCACATACGCTTATTTATAACGCGCTTGTGACTCGCCCATCGCGGGTTTTACATAGGTAGTTTATGTAGGTTTATCCGCGTAAAACGAGACAAGCTGTAATAAGTCAGAAAAAAATCGCGATATTCAACACTTTGCGTTAATTTTTCTGTATTTCTTAGGTTACCAAGGTGGATGAGCCATCCAAATACGGTGTAGTAGTGTATGGCGAGAACGGACAGATTGACCGGTTTGTGGAAAAACCTCCCGAATTCGTTTCGAACAAAATCAACGCCGGTTTATATATTTTAAACCCTTCCGTCATGAAAAGAATAGAGGTAATACGTAAAAAAGCTGCAATGACAAAGTTCATTCGTCCTTTTGCGCGACACCTGTTCCATAGTTGAAGCCGATGAGCATTGAAAAGGAAGTTTTTCCGTTCATGGCGCAAGACGGGCAATTGTACGCGTTTGAGTTGCAAGGTTTTTGGATGGATGTGGGTCAACCCAAAGATTTCCTCACAGGCATGTGCCTTTATTTGGGCTCTTTACGACAAAAGAACCCTGCGTTGCTGCACTCCGGACCGGGCATCGTTGGCAACGTCCTCATTGTACGAATCATTTCATATTCTCGTTCATTTACCATATTACAGTACCATACGGAAAGTAGGAGACAAAACAAACGAGAATTAATTTTCGTCTTGAATTTTTTTCGTAGGACCCGAGTGCCAAGATTGGAGCCAATTGTCGTATTGGACCCAATGTCACCATTGGCGCTAATGTCGTCATCGAAGATGGCGTTTGCATCAAACGCAGCACGGTGATGCGTGATGCGCACATTAAATCCCATTCCTGGGTCGAAAGCTGTATCATTGGCTGGAGATGCGTTGTAGGGCGATGGGTAAGAACTTAAACCCTGCGTATCTTAAATTCATTAATTTAACATTTTAACATTACGTGTTGAAATTTTGAAGACTACAATTTAAAATTTAAATTGAGATCTGAAATTAAAAAACGAATTTTTTATTTTGTAGATTTAAAATTTCAAATTAATTTCCTTCTTTTCTTAGCGTTTTTTTTTTTAAGAAATGAAAACGGATTTTCTGTAAATGCATGTGTTAACATTATAAGCGTTTTAACTGTAAGTATTTGTTGCATACGCTAATTTACTACCGCTAATTTAGGTGCGGATGGAGAACGTGACAGTGTTGGGCGAAGACGTCGTCGTTAAAGACGAGATTTACATCAACGGCGGCAAAGTGTTGCCGCATAAAGCCATTTCAGATTCAGTTCCAGAACCGCAAATTATTATGTGAAGAAAATACTATATAGGGTCTTTTTTATATGATAAAAAACGGTTTTTGTTAATCAAAGTGCCTGATGGTTGTAATTGTGTTATTCTTTTGGCCGTTTGCTATGGATAATTTTACAATCAAATTCTCTTTTTTTAGTTTGTGGTTTTCTTATGTATAGTCCCATAAGCATTCCGTGTGTGTTTGCGTCAGACACGATTAAACGCACACTTTATTACTTTTAAGTGTGATTTTAAACATTGGGGCAATTAAGGTGCATTTCTTCACTTATAGGGGTTTGAACAGTAATATTTATTTGTACAGTTGACTACAAAAAAAAATAATAATAAATAAATACAAGGAACACAAGTTTCTTACGGCGTTCCCTTAATCGGTCACTTTTTTGCTCTGGGTACAACTTCACTGGAGTATAGCTTTACCGAATATTACAGGGAAGCTTGCATTTGGCGCGCAATAGATCGTCCGCAGTGCACAATTGTTACTACGTCTGGCTTTTCCCGCCGAATTCTTGTTTAAGTTTGCGCTTTTCTTCCTCGATGAGTAAATCTAAGTCCTCCAGAGGTCGATAGAAAATGTGAACTGTCTGGGAACCCGCAAACATGGATAAAAGACCGGCTGAGAGGAAACAAGAATACCTAACCCACGAAACTCCGGCTGGCATGTTTTTTTTTTTTTTTTTTTTTTTTTTTGTCTGAGTTTACTCAAGCTCTTTTCTGGCTACGTATTCCGCCCGTTTATGCTTGTATGTTTTGTCTGAAACACACGAAAGTACGCAAGGAAATCAGAGACACAAAAAAGGTGTTACATAAGTAGAAAAAAGATCGAAAATACGTACAAAAATTTACTTCACCGACGCGCCAATTAATCATAGAAAATTCCAACGCGGCACCAAGGGCAAAAAATAAGGGCAAGAAACGATATTCTCCAAGATATTTCTTCCCTGGCCAGGCGTCGAAAAAGCGTCGTAATTTGTTGCTAGTTTTCATCACAAACAGGAGCACATTGCCGGATGTAAACAACTTGAGACCGTTCCCGTCGTTTTCTTAGCCGTGTTGAAGAGATTCAGTTGCTTGGATTACTAATGAAGACAACTGGACACAATGTTATTAAACGAATGGTTAGCCCGTCATGGTCGCTAGCGCTTGAATGTACAGGGTTACGTCACTAGATTACAGCCAATCAGCATAAAGTGCTACAAAAGCGAATGCCAGTCATCGTAAATGTTATATTCTGACTTTAAATTTGATTTTATCACACACAAATCTACAAGTCCATTTGTCTGTTTCTCATAACTCAATACATTTTGTAAACTCACAATGTTCATCATGTATTGTCTGTCTACTAACAATGAAGTTTCGTGTAGCATTGTTGGTTAGAAACGTTCGAAGCGAGAAAAGAGTAGGAAATAAATATGCGGGTGCAAGCAATGGAAAGAAAGATAGACAATATGCCTCAAAAAATATTATTTTGAGTTCAAACTTGTTTCCCCTGAGCTAATATTGTTACGTTCTACACTTTTACAAATTCCGTTTATTAGTAACTTCCACTTCACAAATACAATACAATCGCTACAAGACAAACATTGATACAACAACTCTTCCTCTCAGGCTAGTCCTCTCTGACCAACCTCTTTGGCGCAACAATGGCGCTCGCCAATTTTTCACCCGAATACAATCATGATGATTGATATTACACGGGTCTTATGCAGAGGTTCTGGGCGCGATTGAACAAGGAACATTTATCGGAGCTCCAACAATACCGTCACATCGGCATTCCTCTACTCTATTGAAGATAGGGGAAATAGTGCTTATCAATGAAGACAACTTGCCCCGTTTGAAATAGAAGTTGCGGCGAATCATAGCAGTACACCGAGACGTGATGGAAACATTCGAGCTGTTACTTTGAAGATATCTAGAAGTGAGTTAATCAGCCCCGTTTAGCGATTGTATCGATTGAAAATCATGGACATTCCATTAGCAGATTCGCCCATTCAACATCGTACGAAGGAAGTTGAGTTTCAACCAATACTAACTGTTTTAGAACCTTGCTTAGATTCTAAGGGGAGGATGTTGAAAAATCTTACGTAACTCGTTAGGGTAGGATCGTGCGAAAGCCTGTCCGTTTTCTACAGCTTTCCCGGATTCGCATGTTTGAACATTTCACCTTGTTTCAAGCCTGTCCGTTTTCGACCTGTTTTTTGCCACGTCGTTCCCTAGGAGAACTTTCCTGACCTTTAAAAGGGAGTTCAGAGTCATGCAGGGCAAGTCGAAGGCGTAACACCAAGCGTGAAGTAACAAGTTATAGTGAGCAGTACGTCAGTTACTCTTTTTTATCCTTATTCTGTGAATCAATCAGCGTATATTTTTGAGTCTTGCAAATAAAGTTGTTTAGCCAGTATCCGAAAAAACCTTGCCTTATCTTGCATCGCATTTCCCACAATGACTTTTCCGACGACGAAAGAGACGAGTCAAAGGATGTTCACGTTCTACGCAAATTTCGCAGCGAAGCAAAGAAGCGTCTGTTTTCTTGTATTAAGCGAGTATTAACCCTCAGAAATAGTCGCGGCAGCCGCAGTGTACTCGATTGCCAATGCGGCAACTGACCGAAGATCTTAACGAATACTTAGATCTAACCAAACGATACATAAACGCTCAGGGGCCCGACGAATACCAAAGAGAGCGAATTTGGAGGCTTATATCGCGAAATTTGAGAAATACATTCGTTTCGTTTTTTAATCATCGAACAGTACCGTTCTTCGGAAGTCAACGATGGTTCTTCGTCCATCGCCTCGCATGCCGATAGTACCAGAGTTCTTAGGATTACGAGAATCCAACTGCGATTGGCTTCCGCCGAATTACGTCTCCTTCGGTTAAAGGAGGACGCCGTGGAAGAGGAAGCCAGCCGTAAAAGGATAAGGGACATACAAAGCACGACTGGAAGAAGAGAACAACGCACAAATCGCGAAAGAGTTAAGATTCCACGAGAAGTTGCCCAGCTACGCCGCGAAGCGCAGCTGTTTAACGAATATGTTGAAGAGGCGGTTGAAGAGCCGACGCGCGTCATAAGGCCGGCGACACCACTCTCGAATGCGTCGTTCCGCATACCAGAGAAAGTTGACCAGCGAATCCTCACGAAAACCGAAGAACGTTCCAACAGCCCACTAACTTCCGGTCGTCACGTAGCAACAAACCGCGAAGATGCGTGGATTTTTGAAGACCATGAAAACCATAGAGGAGTCAACTCATTCTCCAGTTCAGGACTCCAAAAGGTAAAAATCGCTCCGTTCAACAGAGATCTTCGTCGCTGGACAATGTTTATTGCGAATTTTAGAGCTCTGATACACGAATCGGGCTGCTCAGATGCCCAAAAGCTCGCGTATTTAAGAGAGCTCTTGGACGACAGAGTTAGGGAATCTATCGCAGAGACCTTACACAGTCCGTCTTTGTACAAAACGGCTCTTGCAGAACTGCAACGACAATACGGCCACCCGCACTTGATTGCTGGGTCCTTCATTTCAAGGCTGCTCAATATTCCTCCACTTCGCTCGGAAGATTTCGACGTACTCCGAGACTTCACAAACGCCGTCCACGGTGCCGTTACCTCCCTCGAACATTGTGGGTACCACTCAGAACTACATGCGAGCGCGACACTCACAACTCGTAAACAAATTACCCAAGACCCTAAGAAATAGATGGGGGGAAAGGGTTGTTCGTATACAGCCTCGTGTAGCTGATTTGATTGATTTCGACGCCTGGCTTGATGAACTCGTTTCGAGCATAGCAACAGTTCAATTAAACGACCAGTTTGAAACGAAACCAGAGCCTTTTAAGAAGTCATTGAAGGCTGCAAAACCACCCCAGTCAAGGCATATCTACGTAATGAGAGAAAACTCCACTCCAAAAACTTGCCATTTATGCGGTAAAGTAGGGCACAGCATTTCTAATTGTTGAAAATTCACCGCTTTGCAACCGAAAGAGAGATCCGAAGTAGTTAAAGAGAAATCGCTCTGTTTCTCTTGCCTCGAAGAGCCACATCGAAGTCGCGAATGTGGTCGAAGGCAGGCTTGTTCGGTAGATGGCTGTAAAGAAAGTCATCATCCATTCCTGCACGGCGCACCCCGAGTCTACCCAAATCGGACATCACCAAAGGAGCAGCCAGGTCCCGCTGTCTACCACACGAGACTAGAACCTGGCAAGGTCGTACTCCTTTCAGTAGTCCCCGTTAAAATATTGAAAGACGGTAAGTCTCTACGCGTAAACGCCTTGCTCGACACTGGCAGCGATGTGTCTCTCATTAAAAGAGATGTCGCTAAGAAGCTGTCGTTCACTGGGCCTGAGACAAAGTTTCAACTCGAAACGTTTGACGGCAACGACCCCGTATTACGTGTGACAGCAGTTTACTTCGAAGTCTCCTCCCTCGATGGAACTTTCGTCACACAAGATTCAGGGGCACTCACTTGCCTAATCTTAACATATCGAACCGAAGCTACGACCTTCAACAACTTCAAGAGATGCACGATCACTTGAATAAACTAGAACTACCGAAGATGGAAAACGAGGACGTTTCGCTACTCCTAGGCATTGACGTTATCGAAGCTCACGAAACGTTAGCCTCATTGAAACCCGAAAGTGGCACTGACGGTCCAAGAGCCGTGCAGACAATGTTCGGATGGTGTCTCGTCGGACCTGTCGAGCTAAAGACGCCGAGCCGCATCTCCGTGAGACATGTCCTCAATATTGGCGCGAAGAAAACGGACGACGAACTTCATCAAGCGGTCGAAAGGATGTGGGAAACTGGTAGCTTTGGAGCGCGAGTACCTACGGAAAAGGTACTGTCGGCCGACGATAAGGTTGCGCTCAAGACCCTGGAGAGCACTGTATCTCACAATGGTGAGCGTTACGAAGCAGGAATTTTATGGCGAAGTCCTGAAATCACCCTACCAAACAACTGTAACTCTGCATTACATCGCCTGTTCTCAACGGAGAAAAAAATATGCTTGAGGCCCGAATATGCCAAAGAGTATGAAGCATTAATCAACGACTACCTAAAGAACGGACACGCTTACCTTGTACCGACCGAAAGGCAAAACGCAAATGAAAAAAGGGTTTGGTACCTTCCACACCACGCCGTTACAAACCCCAACAAGCCAGGCAAATTACGAGTCGTTTTCGACGCAGCAGCTCGCACAGCCGGAGTGTCTCTGAATGACGCGCTACTAAAAGGACCCGATCTCCTCATAAATCTGGCTGCAAAACTACTTCGCTTTCGACAAAATCGAATCGGCATTTTTGTCGACATCGAAATGATGTTCAACCAGATAATGGTAATTAAAGAACATCAGCCCGTCATGCGATTCTTCTGGCGTCGACCTGGCGACACGAATCCTCCCCGCACCTATCAAATGGCTGTCCAAATTTTTGGTGCAGCCTCATCTCCAACTACCTGCAATTACGTACTTGAAAGGCGGCCGAAGACAACAAAGACGACTTCCCATTAGTCCCCGAAAAGGTCAACAGACAATTTTACATGGATGACCTGCTAGACTCCGTTGATAGTGAAGAAGAAGCCATTGAAGTAGCGCATCAAATTTCGTCAGCATTGCTTAGAGGTGGTTTTCGCTTGACGAAATGGCTGTCGTCATCAAAACACGTTATGAAGGCAATATCGCAATCGGAACGTGCCTGTCCCTAACTAGATATCGATTTCGACGAACTCCCAATCGAGAGTGCTCTTGGTCTAAAGTGGCACTGTGAAGCGGACTGTTTCCACTTTCCATTCAAGCCCAAGGGAGAAATCACGACAAAGCGGGAGCTACTGTGTCGGTGAGATCCTTGAGCATTCGAGCAGAGAGCAATGGCGGTATGTACCGTCGTCCCAAAACCCAGCAGACGACTGCAGTAGCGGTTTGGCGGGAGACGTACTACTCGAACCCATCGCTGGCTCGGAGGCCCAAGGTTCTTATATGACGACGAAACTTACTGGCCAACAAGTTCATTCAGCCTCTCCGAACCAAATAAAGAGGACCCCGAAGTTAAATGTGTGGTGCACCAGGCGATATATTCAGATAGGCCAATCGACGATTTCATTAGTCGCGCGCGTAACTTGGAACTTATGAAAGGTACGATCGCTTATGTCTTGCTGTTTATTCAAGTTCTCAAATGTCAACGCCCCACAAACCTAAATCTTACCGTGCATGAAGTGAATCTCGCCATGAGCACCTACACTCGACTTACCCAAGAAGTCACCTTTTATCAAGAAATCTTGAGCTTAAAAGGCGGCAAACCCATAAGCGCAAGTTCCCGCATCGCGAAATTAAACCCCTTCTTGGACGAAGACGGAATTACGAGAGCGGTTCTTTGGAGCCCAGTGTTAAAAATCCGATAATTTTGCCAGACGATTGCTCGTTATCGAAGTTGATAATCGAACAAGCTCATCGGAAACTTCATCACTCGTCAGTAGAACGTACGCTTCACGAGTAACGATTGACGTACTGGATCCTAAAAGGAAGGAAGGCCATTCGTATCTTGTTTCAAGATGTAATATAGTGAAGAGAGTTGAACCTTTACTTTCCCTTTGTTATTGCCCATGAGGATATTACTTAACGTACTAATTCTGGAGAACCAGGATGTTTGCAACTTTCACCTTTGACCCTTTCCCTTGTGTATATATAT